>CP139505.1:287928471-288168646 GCA_021014915.2 Artemisia tridentata subsp. tridentata | reverse complement strand
AAAGAATGGACGTTAGCTCACTTTTGATGACACTCCAAACTTCCAAATTAGTTACACAAACCAAAATAGTTTGTTATCATCACATATCACTCACACACGAGATTTCTTGACATATGATTATGCCTGCAACGGTATTTAGTTATTTCTTTAATAGTGAGAAACCATTTGATTATTTGCAACAAGTCGTAACAATTATTCCAGGTTTTCATGGAACAACAAGTAGTTTGAATGTTTACAACAATATTCATTATAGAATATTAGTAACATCCAAACTTTCCAATATTCGATACAAAATCGAATGACTTGATTATTCTCATATTTTCTATCATATTGATTTATGATCCAAATAACACTGAATGCCCTTGA
This sequence comes from Artemisia tridentata subsp. tridentata, assembly GCA_021014915.2. Taxonomy (NCBI): domain Eukaryota; kingdom Viridiplantae; phylum Streptophyta; class Magnoliopsida; order Asterales; family Asteraceae; genus Artemisia; species Artemisia tridentata. The sequence continues at coordinate 288,168,280 of CP139505.1, read as the reverse complement.
GCATATACCGTACTTAAAGACATGACCATCGGTCACCTTTTCATCGACCCAAGGAGTAGATTAATAATTCATGGTATCGATATTCCATCACAATCTGAATTTAAGGAATGAACCAGAAACAAATAGTTTCTCAAACAATGTGTTTTCCTAGTCAAATTAATTTTAGTAAAAAACAAAGTTTTCATATAAGACACACAACAAAGTTCTCGTGCAATAAATTAGAAAACAAAACAAAAAAAAAAAAAAAAAAAAAAAAAAAAAAAAAAAAAAAATTGTCAAAAATTATGCACACTGAATAAAAACAAGTTGCCTTAAAACTTATACTTCACAGCGTTTTATTTTTGAGCAAAATACGAATTCTGTACCATAGAAATTTCAACACGTAATTTGAGAGCAACGAATTATACACAATAGAAATTCGGCATACAAATTACGTGAACAGAATTCTGCGCCCAACAGAAAGTTAAGCAAACAAATTGCTTAAGAACAAATTCTTTGTTGCTCAAAATCATGCACAAAACCGCTTCAAAGTTCTACTTGAATAAGACTCAAGTTATTCACAGAAGTACCTGAAAATTATGCATGAAAGAGTCTGATAAACCTGCACTAAACAGCTTCAAAAATGTTACATAACATAACTCAAAATTAGCTAATCCAAACGGCCCAAAATAAATCTGCATAAAGTAACCAAACAACCCTTTCAAGTCATTTTATTTTCTTGCACAAAAATTTCAGCAACAAAACAACCCTTTAAAGTCACTTTTCTGCACAGAAATTTCAGCAACCAAACAACCCTTTAAAGACTTTCCTGCACATAATCCAGCAACTATATTACCAATTTTCTGCACACAAAAATCAGCAACCAAAAATGCCAATTTTTAGTATAAAAATGTTAGTACCAAACAGCCCTTTAAAGACTTTTCTGCACACAATTCAGCAACTAAATTACCAATTTTCTGCACACAAAATCAGCAACCAAAAATGCCAATTTCAAGTATAAAAATGCTAGTACCAAACAGCCCTTTACAGGTACTTTACGGCCAAAAAAATATTCATCAAAGAAACAGTCATGCACAAGTATTTCAGCATACAAACAACTCTTGTTATAAGGAAACCAGCCAAGAATAATGCACAAATTCTCTACAACGGCATCGTTTCTGTACTTAGAATTCAACAACTAAAAGACCAAATGTTTGCACAAAAAAATCAGCATATATACTTTTCTGCATAAAGTTCTGAGCAAACACATTCTTTTTATCAAATTCTGCACACAAACTTTTCTAAACAAATAAAGCAACCAAATTGCTATTAGAAAATTCAACACCAAATTTTCAGCCAACAAACTGCTTGAGTAAAAATCATGAACCTGGTTTTATATTGCACAACTATTTTAGTAACCATATTGCTTTATCATACGAATTGTGCACATCTCTTTGAATATACAAACAATACGATCTCCATAATAATAAATCAAATATGGACATAAATTCTCGGAAACAACTCAACAAGATTAAAAAAAAAATCTACACAGTAACACTACATAAGCAAGATCATGCATATATGCTGAACACTTTTATGTTTAAATTGGTTTTAAGTATTGCATCTTTTTTGATTAATCAATGTTTTTTTTCAAGAATCTGTTTTAAGATTGTAAGGCTAAGTATCCATAATCAGAATTCACAACTACAATACAATACAAGAAACAAACCAAGAAAATCATAAACGAAAATTACGAGTGTAAAGATTAATTAAATGGAAGCATATTGTTACAAATATAAACAATAATCAACGAGAATAAGAGTAGATATCACCAATTCAAGAACATGATTGAGGCACGTGTTTGACACGCTTCCCTTAAAACAGATTCGCTGCCTATTCGGCGTCTATTTCCCAGGGTACAACAATCGAAGCAGTTGTACTACCGGATTTGACGTTATGCCTAAAATTCTCAATGAAATTTGTGTGTAATTTGGTGAACATGAGGTTGGAATGTGTGTTTTATTTCTTCCTTGTATCTTGAACATTAGAGTAGGCTACAATATATAACATATATTTGTAACCGATGCTTGAATGACCATCATTAACCTCCTTGTTAATTGTCATTAAGTCAATGTTATGATTTGAAGGATCATAAATAACGAGAACCATTCATTATGCTGTTACAACTTTGTAATTAAACATGTAACACCAGATTTTGGTCTAGGTTCAAAACAAGTCATTTCCATTTCAAGATGTTTCATTTCAACCCCTTTACTTCGAGACTCAATATCTCATTCACAAATTTTCCAACATGCACCACATGAATAATTTTTTTTGGCTCGATTCTTGGTACCAGCCCCATATCGTTTATAGGGATTCGGTACCGAGATTCGGGTCCAAATGCTCATCCCTAATTACAACTAATAAAACTTAAGTTACAATCCATTAAACATAACAAAAAAATATTAAACTTGAATACATTTAGTCAATATGGTTGTGTTATTAGTACCCCTAAGGTTTTTAAGATCAGGATGCTACCTAGGATCGTTTTCATCTTTGTAAGATCGTGATCTTAAGATCGGATCGGGATCCTAAGATCCTACTATAATGTCTTTTTTTAATGATCTTTGTAATATTATTCAAATCTATAAATTATTATATATTATAAACACGAAATTATATGAATGTTTTATGGAAATGTTGTCCTAAATTATGAATATAGAATGTTTAAAAAGAATCACATGTTGTTTTTTAAATGATATAAAAACATAAACCATAGTTTTGTAGTTTTTTAGTTTGCGGTTTGAGAAAAGTAAGATCGGATCGGAGTAGATCTTAAGATCTTATGGTCAAGATCAGGATCCTATAAGATCTTAAACTTGTTAAGATCCTACACAGGATCCAGATCGTTTTTGCTTTGTATAATCGTAAAATTGTAAGATCAAGATCGAGATCTTAACAACTATGCTTTCAACAACCTCCACCTCCTTTTGACTCCCTGCTTACAGTATATCAGTTTTTGTTTCGTACATTTTGCCTGTTTAATACTTTTGACTTGTTAAACTTTATATTTTTTGTTCTGCACTTTTTGTTTCACAGTTTTATTATGTAAACAAAATTAAAAAAATAAATAAATAAAAAACAAAAAAACAAGGTATTACTTGTAAAAATAAGGGTTCAAATAACCTATCCCTTTCTCTATTCTTACTTTTAACCATTTTTTATACTTTGTTCATAAGTAATTGTAAAATAATATTTTAAATAACAGGTTTATTGACGTACAGTTGTTAGTGGATGGTTGTGTTTGGGAGAGGGCTTTTAGAGGCTTGAACTTTTAAAATAAGTCGGTTTATAAAATAAATATTGTTTGTCATACGGGCTAATGGAGGCTTCATAAGCCCAAGCCCATTGAAAGGGGCTTATGAGGGCTTATGGGGGCTTATAGCTAGCCAAATTTCTTAAATATCCTTTAAAATATAATGGATTATCACGCAAAAGCTGAAAATATATGTGAATTTAATTTGATATATTTTTATGCGATTTTACAGTAATAAGCTTCAGCTCCAACTAATTCGCCAAACAACTTTATAAAAATATAAGCTACAACTTTCGGGTTATAATGTAAGCCCCAGCCCGTTTCGTCAAAGATACCCAAAAGTTTGTACACGTGCAAGGCTTTTGTACCACAAGAATAATTGCGAGTCAATGCAGATAGATGCATAAGACGGAGTAACATATTTTATCAATCAGTTGATTTGCGAATATTTTAGGCTTCTCACAATAATGAAGACGATCGATAGGTCGATCGATTTGCCGATCGATCACCCTTACTGTGGTAGTCGATCGGCAATCGATTGCTTGTGGGTTTTTTTTTTTTTTTTTTTTTTTTTTTTTTTTTTTTTTGAGATAGTCCTTTGCACGATCGATAGAAAGAAACGAATAAGAACAAAAATGCCCCTTTTGTTTCGTTAGATGCATTTAAAAAAATATAATAAATAATAAAAAAATAAACACTTTATTTTACATTATAAATACCTCACTCAAACCATAATTCATACACAATTTATCTTATCATTTTAGACAAAATTTAAATGTCTTGTTCGCTTTCACACACCGTCGATGAAGTCAAAGTTATGGTTCCAAAACAAATCGACAAGGATAAAGCTCGTCAGCAAGTCCTTATGAACTTAGCCGTAGAATTTGATAATGCAAGCATGGCTAAAGATGATCTAAGGAAAGCATACGCTGAATGCAGTGACATCCCACAAGAGAAACGTGCTTTGATCAACGCTTATTTGAATCAAGCATCTGATTTCGATTACGAGATGCATAATGCTTTGTTTCGAAAGGCGAGAAAATTAGAACAACAACTGAATTCTAAATTTGTTTGGATGCATCTAAAAAATAAATAGGAGTATGGTGTGTTTGTATTGTTCTTTAAATTTCGTATTCTAATGTTTATTTTTCTTTAAATGAATGGAAATTTATTTTCGAGTACGAAGAACTAAAGTAGAATACGAACTTTTATTTATTACACCAGCAAAGCAGAAGACGACATTGAAATGAAAATACAAACTACGATACAGAAAATAAAACACATGTGTTCTTCAGCCATAGGAATTATTCAGCTTTTAGATTAATCTGAATACTCCCTGGATTCCAAATCCAAATCAGGATACTCCCCAAATTTCAACCTAAATAACTCATCATGAGCTTGTTCAGCCTTAATTCTCTCCTCCCACTCTTTTTCAGCCCTTGCTTGTTCTTCTAGTGTTTCTCTTAATGCCTCTTCATCCAGAATAAGTTACTCTTCTTGTTCTTTAGTAAGAAATCCATCGGCATTTTCATAACTTTCAGTTGACATGGATTGGTGCGTATGTTGTTGTAATGATGAACCGTAGTCGGGCTTTGAAGGGGGAGTATTTCCAAGATTAAACGTTTCTTTTGGTGTCGGGAGATTATTTCTGGGAGTGTTTTCTTGAGACATTTTGTATAAAATGGTGAAGTTGAGAGAAGTTTGTGTGTGAGATTTTTATTTTTATTTATTTATTTTTTGAAAATGTAATGGATATATATAGGGAAAAAAAGATAGGTTTTGTTTTGAAAAAAAAAATAAAAAGATAGGGATTTTTTGAAAAAAATGAATGTCGCCCTTAATTTGACAAAAAATCGCCTGTAGGTCGCCGGAGAGAGAAATCTAATGTGGCGGGTAAAATAAAGGTCGCTGTTAGTCCTTACTGTGCCTAGCCTTACCGAGATGACTACACAGGAAATATATTGTACTTTGTAGATAGTGCTTTTGTTTTTTAGTTTTAATGCATTGTTTGACTCGTAAATACTCTAAATTCTTCTTGTTCTTTTACTTTTATGAAATAAATTGGACGTTTACACTGACTAAGAATTGAATTTGGTAACTTGAAAACAAATTTGTGTAAGACAGTAAGAATGTAAAAGAAAAAGGGGATATACTATACAAGCCCCCCCTACCATGTGGGCTCCGCCTATTCTGGTCAACATGTACAAATTTTAAAGCAGACAGTACAAGCGGCGGCAGCACATGAAAAGTCAACACCCCCCTAAAGGGGGGCTTGAATAACTCATCCCAAAAGACATTACTAGACTCTTTTCCACGACATAGATATGATCAATTAGAACTAATGTTGAAAAACTATTAACTCTGTGACTAAAAGTTCACGTCAGTTTTTGAAATCTAACGCAGTCCAGAGAATTGATATTCTTTCATCTTCATTGGTGATCACCAATATCGATACAATGCGGTTTTGCAAATGAAATTGTGGATACTTAAGTTTTGGAGATATAGGAAGAAACATATTGAGATTCTCAAATGTTGAAATTAACATAAATATTCATGTTATCTAACATAAAAATTAGTTGAGTCTTTGATTTTAAATTCAAAGTGAGTCACACATTGTAGGGATCACTTTCTTTTACGTGAGAAAACATAACTTGTCATATCGAACTCAATATTAGAGGATCTTTATGCGGAACAAAATCGCCTTTAACTAAAAGTTCTTCAGATCATTAGCTGAGGCTGAATTTACTTGAGTGGTGTTGGTCATATAACCAATTTTGTTATGATCATATTATAAAGTTTTTTCTTTTTGAAGTTCCGGAACGATTTTTTTATGCACCTTTATTCACCTATCTCACAAATATTTCAAACGAGATTTAATCCCATAACTTGATAATTTAATCAAAGTAGACGCACCCATTGTTTTTCGTTACATAAGTTTTAAAGAATCTGATACTAAACTGGTAGTTGTAGTATTTTTTTAGACCGCGCATTGGTGCCTTCTCACCACCGCGAAGGTCTTATTTGGCGTGTGAAGGCCATGACGGGGGAGGTGATGGCGCGCGAAGGTGGTAATTTTGGGGTGGTTCGGTGAAGGTCTTCCCCTAACGGAAAAAAATGAAAAGGAGAGTGACGACCCCTTTTTATTATTACTTCATCTCTCCTAATATTATTGTTCAACTTTTTATTTTGGTTTGTCATAAAATAATTGTCCGCTACTAAATATAAAAGTTGAAATAATTTAAGTTTCTCATATTACCCATAATCAAAATTGTTACTTACAAAACTAAATGAAAGCATAAATTAATTAGGGACAAGTTATCCAAGCCCCCCCCTATTTTTTTATTTTTTTTATATCTTTTTATTTTTATAATTTTATTTATATCAAAAAACTATAAACCTGAAAGTACGGAACATAAAATATAAAGTTTAATATGTCAAACGCTAAAAACTGTCAGAAATACGGAATAAAAACTGACAGAAAACTGTATAATACTGGAAAGTCAAGGGGACAAAAGGAATCTCTCCTATGATTTGACATCATAGGGGGGGATTGTATAGTATAACCCATTAATTATCAAAGGGTAAACATGTCTTTTTCTAGCTTTTACAAAATTCAAAACATTAACTAAGGCATTTTTTGAAAATGCACGTTTTTTTGTCGATGGACAATAATTTCGGGACAGAGTGAGTATTATTTTTGTGTGTGAGTATGTGTGTGGTATGTTTGTATAAAGTAAGTTATGTTAATGTGTTTGATTAGGTGGTTACCACTACGACTATTAGATGATGAGTTAAGGTGGTGTGCTGAGAAACTGATATGACGTTGTTGAGATAGAGGTGATGGAATGTTGAACATTACACTCCACCTTAGACTACTCCCACCAATGGCGGTAAGCCTTTCGTGAGCACCAAGCTCACGCGCGAGCATTGCTGGTGGGTGGCCAAGTGACGGCATGAAGGAGGCAACCAAGTGTGCCAAAGGTGAGATGCTCACTGCTTAGTGAGTTCCTTTAAGTGTTTTTATTATTTGTTACGGAGTATTTAGTTTGTGAATGTGTGTGAGTTATTTAGTGAGGTATATTTGTTTAAAAGTGAGTATTTTAATGAAAGATGAGAGAGTGATGATTATTGTGAGTAAAAAGTGAGCATCAGCGAGAGGAGAGGAAAAACTAATGTGGCGCTAAATTGGAGAGTGAAGTAGTGCAACCGCTACAAGTAGTCTTATAATCTCCTCGAGTATTTGCAAGCATGGCATTTTCTTTATAGAATTACACAAAGTTTTGGTCAAATAATCATTCATGCTACAACTTCCAAAACCTTTTTGTAAAGTAAACGAAATACAATTGTTTACAGAACACTACTTGATTTAAAGCAAAGTACCATGCGACACTCAATAATAATACTATTTTTTTTTTCTAAAATCAGGAAACATGTTAGGAATTACGACGATCACTCTGATCAAGATAACCTTTATCAAATTTTTGCATGCAACGTAAATAAGTAAATATGTTATGAACTTATGATAACATGATTGTTTTCTTTGATTATATAAGACTGAGACAAAAGGTAAATATCCTTAATTAACTTGAAATTTCATAAGCAATATTTGACATCGCAGGTACAAACAGTCGAACACATGAATCTAATTATCTACACTTGTCATTTATCGCATAAAGCATGTAATGACTAATACTATCCTCAACACTTTTATACTACTATTCTACTCTTATATAAAGTTATTTAAAACTACTCGATCACTTACGCTACCTTATATTATGTATATAATGCTTATGTGGTATGAATATCAGTGGCGCAGCTAGAAAAAATTTCTTGGGAGGGCCGAAACAATTTTTTTTTACGGAAAAACATTAGATGAGAGGGCCGAGATAGGAAAATAATATAAATAAATAAATGACACATGAAATCGCGAAAAAAATTATACTAACGGACTTAATTCTAGGAGGGCCTTGAGTATGATGATTGTTTAATTCAGTTCTTTATTGTCTTAGTTTCTGTTTTTTAAGGTATTTTAAGTTCCAAAAATAAAAAATAAAATAATCTCTATTATAAATGCTTCATTTCAAGATTATATGAAGTCGGTAACATGTCACAGTATTCTTCAACAATATATTTTAATTATGTTTTTGAGTTCTTAGGAAAAGAATGATAACGAAGCAAAATTATTTAAAATTATGGTCTCAAGTTATGCAAAGGATATATAACACTACAACAGTACAACGAATACGAAATTTCTTTAATGTTTTTCTTATTAAGATTCGTTAACAAACACTAAAGTGGCTAATCCAAATGGCTAATATCCTATAAACAATAGTAGTAGCATCTATGGTTTTATTTTGTGTGACCTATTTTCCTGTAAATTATGGCAACACTCACCACTCTATATTTCTTTAGTCAAAGGTTAGAATATACTCACATGTCAATGGATTCATTAATAATGGATTCCACTAGCTAGTTTACATATTAATGTTTGGTTTTCTTTTTGTTTATTCATTTTTGATGAAAATTTGTTATATTTATAACAATAGTGAGTAACAAAAAGTCAAAATCAACTCTTTTGTTATATCGAATAACAAATAGCTTAGCTTTTTATTTTTTCTTGCGTAAAAGGTTTTATCAAAGTAAATTCTTATATACTTAAAGATTCACTTTGTAAATTTAATGTGCAAGAGAAATTGTGCACAAAATGATGTATGGTACAACATGTTTGAAGCTATCTCTAAATTTAATTTGCAAGAGGAATTGTGTATAAAATAATGTACGGTACAACCTGTTTCAAGCCATCTCTAAAAGGTTTATGAAATCAAATATCAAATACATTCTCGGTTCAATTGAATGCTTTCAAAGAGGGGTTACAGAAGACCCAAAGGTTGCAGTATTTAAACCTCAAAGAATACAAACCAAAAAGGTCATGAATGCATAAATTAAACACACCAATTAGTGGTTACATGAATACAAAAGTTGAACCTCAAGGCTGTATAAATGACACCTAAATTCCTTTTCCTACCTATACATCCGATCTGTTTCCAATACATCTGTGCATACCGTAAAACCAGTCAATGTCTGCAGAAGTTGGAAACGCACCGTCCCATTTGTTTCTGGATGACTTGAAGTTGGATGCCACCGACACCATTGTTGTCATGCTGTGTAGGATGTGGGATGTGAATGTTCCCAATGGCCGTTACTTGAGCACCGATTTTGTTGTCTCTGATGCAAAGGTCCCGTCTAAATAACATATTTGTTGTCCTTATGACTGATTTTAACACAATCTTCTTGCAGGTTAATGTCATCCATTGCACTGCCAGGGCAACTGTAGCGCACAATTTCCTCAGGTTAAAAGAAGGTGGTATATACTCAATTAAAATTTTTGTAGTGCTGGCTAACAAGGAAGAGTATCGCGTTAGAAAAGATGATACCTTTACGCTTGAATTTGACGGTGAAACAAGTATAAGAAAATCTTTTTTTCATTTCTGATGGTTTCATTGGTAAGTTTGTATTGGATTTATGTATTTAGTGTTTTCCCGCAATAAATGGTATGCTTTATTGAGGTTCAAATTATTACCTTCCAGATGTAGCCGGCTATGTGACAAACATTGGCAGGATGAATCACACTAAAACCGGTTCCAAAAATCTTGATTTCTATCTGGCTAATCAGAGGTTAGTACCATTATACATGGTTATTATGCTTTTAAGTAAAAGTCATGCTAACAATTACCACTTTGCGATTAACAACTGAGAGCTGGCTTAACATTTACCATAATTTCGTCTTCTATGTAACAGGGGACAGTCAATAAGGGTAACACTATGGGGAGGTTTAGGTGATGCGCTGATTGACAAGAAAACAAAACATGTAGGCATGTGTCCTATTGTGTTAACCTCAACAACTGAAAAACATTACAACAGTAAGTGCCTGCCAATTCTCAAACTTACCCGTATATATTAGGTTGTACATGTTAATTTAAAGTTGAATGTTACGTTCCAGATAAGCTGTATTTATCCAGCAGTTCATCTTCCATGATTATAGATGATGTTGAGATACCTGTAATCAAGGAATTGAGATTAGAAACCAGGTAAGAAGTTATACGTGATTTGAATACATGGTTTGAAAAGTGAATATTGTCCACAATGTTTTCTTTTACTTACCAACTATCTGGCTGTTAGTTGTGTTGGGCAGACAAAGGCGGGATCCCGTGTTATGGACTCTGTACCTAAAGATGGGACACTCGAAAACCTTCTGGTGTGGGCTCGCAACCGAAAGAATGATGTAAGGCTTTTTACAAATTTGCCATGTCTATATTATTAGCCCATTGCACGTCGTTTAAAATTTGTTTCCATTTATAGACTGCAACCTTCCATTGTAAGGCGATAATCGAGAGTGTTAGGACTAGGAAGGGGTGGAGCTTCCCGTCATGTGGTGGGGAAAAATGCAAAAAAGGTGCCACTCGAAAGGATGGTGGTTGGTGGTGCAATGGGTGTGACAAGGCAGTTTTATATCCTGTTATGAGGTAATGTTATGATTGATATGCAATGTTAAATGGGATGCAACAAATGCCCTCTTGCTAACTTAACCCGTGCAATATATGCTTGACAGGTATAGGATTGAGCTGGGTGTGTCCGATGATAATATCAAATAGTCCTGATGTTTTAGTGTCAATTTCCCCCTAATATGCTCATCATTTGTGCCATTTTATTGGAATATATACTCTTATTTGTTTATATTTCATTTTCAGGTTAATAATGAGCATTGGAACGAAGAGACGCGGATTTGGAAGGTTATTAATGAAAATACACAAGAGTATGCTGACCGGACAAGAGTTACGGCGTAAATCCACTCTCTACTTACGCCGTAACAAGGACTTACACTAGAAGACTCAAGTCAACACTGACCAAGGTTATGGCGTAACTCCTACATAAGTTACACCGTATATATATCTCCATGACTTAGAAGATTTTCGTGGTCTAAGAAGTTACGACGTAACCACTTGTAAGGTTATAGCGTAAACTTGTCTACGAGGGTTCTACGTTCGTAACCTACTTAGGGGTTACGCCGTATATATGTCTCCAAGAGTTAGAAAAATTTCGTAACCCAAAGAAGTTACGGCGTAACCATCCACATGGTTACGGCGTAAAACCATGTACGAAGGTTCTACGATCGTAACTTATCTCTAGGTTACGCCGTAGAGTCATCACTGAGGATAAGATCGTTCATGGTTCAAAGGTTACGGCGTAACTAACCCTAGTAGTTACGCCGTAACTTAGTCGAGGCTATAAATACCAGCCCTAATTCCACATTTTTATATATCTTTTCACCACACAAAACCAGAGGGCGAATTAGGGCTTGGAGAAGGACGTTATTCAGCAGTATACAAGCCATTTCCAAGGGAGAATTCACGCACATAATTCATAAGTTTTAGTATTTCATATTACATTTGTGTATTTAATTCCATGTCTTCATTTATAATGTTAAACATTGAATTTACTGCATGTTTTAATATGATCGGCTAAACACCTTTGGTGTTAGCCTAATTATGTAATTGTTATTTCTATAAGTTAGTTTTCTCGTTTTCATTTTGCTTTATATGTATGCTTTCTTTGTTTATTCGTGACACCTTTGTTTCGGTAGTATGGATGCTTGGTAATATCTAGGACACGGGAGAATTGACCATAGGACCCTAGTGAAGTAGATTGCGAAATAGTGGTAAGAATTAACCATAGGACGGCCACTATCTTATGTGAGACTGGACCAAAGAATCACTTACCAAGCGGAAGTACTTAGGAAGTTAAGGGGGGGGGGGGGGGAGTCTAAGTTCCGACAGGCCGGGCTACCTGTAGAATAAGTCTTAGATTGTAGCGGTGCATAATGACTCTTCCATAGGGTAAACCCACGACTGATGAGGCGAAAAGTGTACCGCTTTTAAGGGGTCATTTAAGCCCGAAATCGTATTTATTTGATCAAATATTGCCCTAAATCGTTCCTTTTGTCATTTTAGGTACTTTTGAGGAGAAATCTGGAAAAGGAGGCATTTTGGACGTTTTTGGAGCATAAAAGTGAAGAAAACGGCAAAGTCTCAAAATTGTGCTGAAAGTCACCTTTGACGGCGTCAACATTAACTCCAGACGGCGTCATGCCTTGGCAAGAAAAGTTGGATGTGAAATTTACTCATGACGGGCCAGTGAGTTTGCATGAGAATTCTGACGGCGTCACGCTTTAACTAAATCAAGGACGTCACGGCTTAAATCATAAGGGGACGGCGTCACGTTTAGGATCCGACGGCGTCAAGCCTTGATAAGCCAGAATGGATTTTTGAAGAGCTAAAGAGGGACGGCGTCAAGATGGTCATCCGGGAACCCTAAAAGCGGCGAGGTGACGGCGTCACAATGCATAAGGTGACGCCGTCAGATGTCAAAGTCTATATATAGTTTTCTAATTTTTTGTCATTAGAGAGAGCTTAGTGTGTGGAATTTTGGGATAAAACCCTAAGACGATTTTAGCTACTTTTTCAGGGCTTTTTGCCTTGAGATCTTCCATGTTTCATTGAAAGATAAGTTATCAATTAATCATTCAATATGTCTATGTGTTGTTTGATTCTATCTTATGCTTGTCTTTTGTTTAACATGTTAGGCTAATTTTATCTTGTGTTTGCTTAGATCTAATGAAACCTAGCTATTGATTATTGGTTGTTAGTGTGTTATTAGTTGTATTGGATGATTGTTTATCTATGTTAGGCTTAAGAAAACTGGCTAACTTCCTATTCGGTAACTTGCTTGAACGTCTTAAGAAACATGAACCAAACGCGTACTAAAGGTTTTTATGGTTGTATTTAATGCACAAGCGAATTCTAGTGATCCCATGTTAGGAGCTTCCTAGCCGGCTCGACATAGGAGTGAAGTAGGAGCTTGTAGAGTTTGGGGAAGTAAGTACGCCACCCCACGAATGGTATTAAGGAATACACCCGTCATCCACGCGACTAATGCACACTAATTAACCGGTAAAAGATAGTTAGGGAGTAAGGAAATCTAAGTAAACACATTTCTCTACACATAAGTTTCTCACCACTTTTCATTTTTTGTTATTTTATTTTATTTGCATTTGTAGTAATTTGGGTTAGTTGACTAGCAACTAATTCCGCCCACTCCTTCAAAACCCGAGATTTTACTTGCTTTCATAAAATTATAAAAACATAAAAAGAATCTTCCTCAACCCTTAGACCTAATTAGAGTAGCCTTTCACACCTAACGAACACTATTCCCTGTGGAGAACGATCAATCCCCCGTACTTACCACTACACTATACTACATCGGTCAGGTACACTGCCTGGTGGGGTTGTAAGCCTCTTGAGATCCCTCGAGAGGTAAAACCTGTTGTAAGGTTGCAAAACCCACGCATCAAGTTTTTGGCGCCGTTGCCGGGGAATAGTTATTGTTTAGGTTGAATTTTTATTTCTATTAGGTCTACTCACTAGATTCCTTTCTAGTGAGATTTTTATTTTCTTTTTCTAGGTTTTCTTTAGTCTATCTATTTTCTTCGTGTCTTTGTTCGTAACCATTACCGTCCGACATCATGGAAGATGGTAATATCCTTAACCCACACAACCCACCACCACAACAACCACCACCACCTCCTAGAGCCCGTACTTTAGGAGAGTATTCCCGTCCTAGCCACCACGGCTATCGAAACACCATTGAGCTCACTCAAGGAGCCAATATCACACCCTTGCGATCCGACACCATCCGGTTGGTGCAAAGCGGATGCGCATTCCATGGACTTCGTTCTGAAGATCCTAATCAACATCTCAAGGACTTTCTTAAAATCGTTGATTCTATAGACCTTGATGTTGCCACTCGAGAGACGACCCGATTGCGTCTCTTCCAATTCTCTTTGCGGGACCAAGCTAGTCAGTGGCTAGAACGTCAACCCGCAGGATCCATTACCTCTTGGGATGATCTCACCACTCGTTTCCTTGCTCAGTTTTTCCCACCGGGAAGAACTACCAAGCTAAGGAATGATATCTTGATGTTCCAACAACGTCAAGGCGAAACTCTCTACGAGGCATGGACTCGATTCAAGGACTTACTCCAAAAAGTCCCTCACCATGGCATAGAACTTTGGCTCCAAGTCCAAATCTTCTATGACCATATCAATCTCTCCACGAGGCAAACCATTGACCAATCGGCCGGTGGCAAGCTACGTGATCTAAGTGCGGAACAATCATGGGCTCTCCTAGAGGATCTTGCTCTTTATGACAACGAAAGTTGGAGTGATCCCCGTGATTTGAATAAAACGGTCAAGGCAATATCTTTGCCTTTGAACAATTCAAGCACTTCTGACCGTAGGATCATAGAACTTGAAGACCAAGTCAAGTTTCTCATGAAATCCTACGAGGCTCCTAAACCTTCAAGCCAAGTGAACAAAATCACTTCTTCATGTGAATTATGTAGTGGTCCCCACGACACTCGTGATTGCATGGAACTCCCCGAACAAGCTTTTGTGGACTACGCATCCTCGCGTACCGACGGAGCGGGAGACAAGTGGTACACTTTCAAGCCCGAGCCAAACCATTATGGTGATTCATACAACCCCTCATGGAAAAATCACCCGAACCTTAGGTGGAAACAAAACCAAAACTCACAACAAATCAATTCTTCCAACCCACCTAATCGTTTCCAATCAAGCGGTTCCAACTCGAACCGTACTTTCAACAACAATCCTTCCGGCAATGGTAGTACCAATAACTTTGAAGGATTGATGTCTCAATTTATGGCATCTCAAGAAGCTCGTTTAGCCAAGTTTGAAGCCGATTTCAAACAGAAACAAAGCGAGATGACCGACAAGATTGACACCTTGTTGAAAGCCCTCAATGACCGAGAAATGGGAGCACTCCCTAGCAACACGGTCAAGAACCCGAAACTAAACGTCAACGCTATTTCATCGGTTTCGTCCCCTAGTTCTTGTCCACAATATTATTCGGTCAATTCCATGAGCACGTGTTTCAAACAAACCCAAATCATTCCAAGTGACCAAGAAGTTATGACATCCAAATTGGTCAACAACATAGTTGAAACACCTCCCACTCAAAACCTTGACGATGAATTCAAGGAGCTCCACCTTGAAAGTCCGGTTGTTGATGAGAAGAAGCTCAAGTTAGGCGAAAAAGGGACCGCCTTTGTTCAAAACAAGCTACCTAAGAAGTTAGATGATCCGGGCTTATTTGTTCTACCTTGCAAGATCGGTAATTCGGAGGCTTATGATACATTAGCCGATCTTGGATCAAGCCTTAACCTACTCCCGTTACCTCTCTACACCTCTCTAAAACTTGGAAAACTTGAAGAAACCGAAGTGATAATAGGCTTAGCGGATGGAAGTGTTGCTTACCCGGTTGGAGTAGTTAAGGACGTGTTAGTGCACATTGGAAAACTAACCATTTTAGCCGATTTCCACGTCCTTGATATGGTTAGCGACCCTACATGCCCCTTGTTGATAGGTAGAGGATTTTTAGCGACCGCTAGTGCTATGATTGATTGTAAGGAATCCAAGATAGCGGTAGGAGAAGGGGATACTTGGTCAGTCTATGATGTTAAGAAACATGCCTATGATACTAGTGAGGAACCGACACCCCATTGGTTAGAATTAAATAGGAGACCATCTAGATATGGACCTTGGATCGATAGAGACTTCATAGGACCCCAACGCCCATTTTACCTAGAAGAGGACTTTGTTAACCGAACGCATTCGGTAGAGCAACTCTTGGCTAGGGACACCGAATTGGATCCATTTGAAGACCCTCTAGTTTTTAGAAGGATGATTGATTTCCTAGGAGTTTTGCCAATTAACCTAGGAATGAATAAGTGGATTTGTGAGGAAGATGATCATAAGTGGAATTGGGATAAACCACCCAATGATGGAGATGGGTCATGGCATATCAAGATGACATTGTATGACCCGGATGGAGAGAAGTTTGAAAAGACATATCGTACTGAGCGGACCAATAGGAAACTTCAATCCAAGCTTAACCCTAAAGACGTCCTTGATGACGAGCTTACTTACATAGGGTAGCGTGACTTTGAGTCTAGCTACAAGACTCGTTAATAAAGAAAGGCGCTTCTTGGGAGGCAACCCAAGCTTTATTTATTTTATTTGCTTTGTGTGTTTATTTGTTTGTTTGTTTGTTTTATTTGTTCCGTATGTATGTTTAATTTTTATCATTATTGATTCATGTTCAAAACTAATTTGTGAAAATGCTTTATTTTGTTTTTAACTTCGTCTTAACTACATATAAAGGTATTTTGCAAAAGATAAGTGTAAGGGAAATCTAAATCGGTTTATTAGAACACAAATAAACATGAATCGTAATAATAATAAATTAACATACATATCCGTATTTGTTTGAGTCAAATGCTTGTATCGAGTCATAATGATGTTTTGCAGAATTTCCAGGAAGTAAGGTAAAGGTTTTTCCAGAAATTTTCCGGAAACTTAAAATGAAAATTTTTGTCAGGTCATTTCTGACGGCGTCAGGGGTTATAACCTGACGGCGTCAGATTTAATTTCCAGAAATTTTTGAAAGTTTTGTTTTCATAAAAAGTTTTTATTAAATCTCCAACTTATAATCTCCAGGAATCTGCAAAGTTATCATTCCACAAGCATTATATCCTTATATATAGATTTTATCCCGCCGATGTTATGCAGGTTTTCGTGTTTGTTTTCTCAGGTTCAACAGGTTATTTTGGACAAGGAAATGTTTTGAATCAAGCTTATGGCGATGCATTAGTCATGGAGCTTCAACATTCTCTTTGGAGGAAGATTTAACCGTGTAATTTCATTATCCAACGAGCGAATCAGGGGAGTATTTGATTTCATTCTTTTACTTTATGCTTTTACATCTTGTTATTTGAACATTGGGGACAATGTTCATCTTAAGTGTAAGGGGAGGGTAAAAGTACGATTTTTGAGAATACAATTGCGCTTGATTTTTGTTTGTTTGATGGTAGATGTGTAATAAAACTGAGAGAAATACTTGTTAAGGTAATTTTAGTGCCAAATTTAAAATTTTTTACAACATATAGGAGTGAAACTTTGATCCTAATAAGCGTCTCACGGATAGGAGTTATATGACTAGCACAAAAACCGTACCACTAAAAAATTTTTCCACCCCCAAATATGTGAGGTTCACCCCTAGAATTGGTAGGAAAAGCATTTATGCTATGATGTGTGTACCGGTAGCACTTAGATTCTAGAACTTGCGTTAGGACCATTCCGAGGCCACAAGTGAGACTACATTCGTGTAGTTAGATTTACTACATGATAAGAGGCATTAGGATTAACCCATTGTTTTACACCTGTGTTTTTGTTATAATTACTTTGGCTACATTGGTCAAGTAATTCTCCCACACCCTTTGCGTTGTACTCATTTTTAGTACACGATACCCCTAGTACACCCCTCAGAGCCTATCTTTTCGTTTCGACCTTTAAGCATTTTACTTAAAGGAAGAATTTGTTACACCCCACTAAAATGTACACCCAAATCGCCTTAGCCTACCTTGTATGCACTCATTTTTAGTGCATTATTGTTACAACATTTGTTTAAACCCAAGTTAATTATCTAATTGATTACATGGTTGCTAAGTCGAGTCATATCCTTGTACATATTGTTTTGGGATGATTGGGACTCATGGGCAAAGTACTAGTGTTATGGAGTAATGGGGAAGAACATCATTTATTACCCCCATATGTGCTAAATGTTTTAAAAGTACTCCAAGTTTTTCAATTATCTTAATTCGAGTCATTAGATTAGTATTTGTAAAGTTATGTAAAAGTTCAAGTGTAAGGGGATGCAACGCCCCTATGATGTATTATTTTGGATGGTAGGGTAAAAGTGTATGCAAAAAAAAAAAAAAAAAAAAAAAAAAAAAAAAAAAAAAATCAAATCAAGAAAAATACAAAAAAAAGTGAGAAAAAGAAAAGTAGAAAAAACATACGGACTACCATCCCGTTTCATTTTATGTTTATTTTATGTTTATGTTTTGTTATTTTCTTTCATTAGCTTAAGATCGAGTCTAGTCTTGGCTTAGCAACGTTGTATAGTACATGTAATTGATCAAGATTTTTAACTCGCCACCAGTAAAATATCCTTTATCCAACCAAACCGTGTTTTCCTTTTCCCTACACCTAACGTTATAACCCATTTAAAAGCCCTCTTTGATAGTTTATCTTAGGTGCTTACGCCTAGTGGAGGAGGTTTTCGATCCTTTCCCAAGCCTATGGTAATCTATTTGCTATGACAGGTAGTGAGAGATATTTTCCGTTTTCATTTATGAGATTTATTTTGATGACACTTGAGAGATGTGAGTATCTAAACACTACTTGTGAGGTGCTAGTATATAATCTCCGTGCTTATTATGATTGAAGTGGAACGATTATTTGTTGTAGTTACTTTTATGTTTGCATTAAATGACCCCTAACTTGTATTTTGATTAGAATTAAAGCGCATTTGCTTGAGGACAAGCAAATCTCAAGTGTAAGGGTATTTGATGAGGCGAAAAGTGTACCGCTTTTAAGGGGTCATTTAAGCCCGAAATCGTATTTATTTGATCAAATATTGCCCTAAATCGTTCCTTTTGTCATTTTAGGTACTTTTGAGGAGAAATCTGGAAAAGGAGGCATTTTGGACGTTTTTGGAGCATAAAAGTGAAGAAAACGGCAAAGTCTCAAAATTGTGCTGAAAGTCACCTTTGACGGCGTCAACATTAACTCCAGACGGCGTCATGCCTTGGCAAGAAAAGTTGGATGTGAAATTTACTCATGACGGGCCAGTGAGTTTGCATGAGAATTCTGACGGCGTCACGCTTTAACTAAATCAAGGACGTCACGGCTTAAATCATAAGGGGACGGCGTCACGTTTAGGATCCGACGGCGTCAAGCCTTGATAAGCCAGAATGGATTTTTGAAGAGCTAAAGAGGGACGGCGTCAAGATGGTCATCCGGGAACCCTAAAAGCGGCGAGGTGACGGCGTCACAATGCATAAGGTGACGCCGTCAGATGTCAAAGTCTATATATAGTTTTCTAATTTTTTGTCATTAGAGAGAGCTTAGTGTGTGGAATTTTGGGATAAAACCCTAAGACGATTTTAGCTACTTTTTCAGGGCTTTTTGCCTTGAGATCTTCCATGTTTCATTGAAAGATAAGTTATCAATTAATCATTCAATATGTCTATGTGTTGTTTGATTCTATCTTATGCTTGTCTTTTGTTTAACATGTTAGGCTAATTTTATCTTGTGTTTGCTTAGATCTAATGAAACCTAGCTATTGATTATTGGTTGTTAGTGTGTTATTAGTTGTATTGGATGATTGTTTATCTATGTTAGGCTTAAGAAAACTGGCTAACTTCCTATTCGGTAACTTGCTTGAACGTCTTAAGAAACATGAACCAAACGCGTACTAAAGGTTTTTATGGTTGTATTTAATGCACAAGCGAATTCTAGTGATCCCATGTTAGGAGCTTCCTAGCCGGCTCGACATAGGAGTGAAGTAGGAGCTTGTAGAGTTTGGGGAAGTAAGTACGCCACCCCACGAATGGTATTAAGGAATACACCCGTCATCCACGCGACTAATGCACACTAATTAACCGGTAAAAGATAGTTAGGGAGTAAGGAAATCTAAGTAAACACATTTCTCTACACATAAGTTTCTCACCACTTTTCATTTTTTGTTATTTTATTTTATTTGCATTTGTAGTAATTTGGGTTAGTTGACTAGCAACTAATTCCGCCCACTCCTTCAAAACCCGAGATTTTACTTGCTTTCATAAAATTATAAAAACATAAAAAGAATCTTCCTCAACCCTTAGACCTAATTAGAGTAGCCTTTCACACCTAACGAACACTATTCCCTGTGGAGAACGATCAATCCCCCGTACTTACCACTACACTATACTACATCGGTCAGGTACACTGCCTGGTGGGGTTGTAAGCCTCTTGAGATCCCTCGAGAGGTAAAACCTGTTGTAAGGTTGCAAAACCCACGCATCAACGACCTCTCTTAATCATTAGGTTACGGAATAGGACGCTACGGAAGATAGGCTAGGCGAATTGCTCAACTAAGTCTAGTGAGTTAAATCCCCATATGAAGTGATAGAAAACCTTAATTAGAAAACATAATCATGGCATAACAAGATTAGTAATTAGGCTAGCACGTTTCTCTCTACTGATATCTCGTACACATTTATTTGCTTTTATTTCATTTCATTTCTTTAGTTTAATTAATCAAATTATAAAACCCCCTTTTTAAATCAGTGACAATTAGAACTTAGATTACTTCCGCACGCATAGCTCTTGGGATGACCTCGGCTTTACTAAAAACTACACTATACACGACCGGGTACACTGCCCGTTAGTGCATTAGGTATACCTTAGGTAGACGAGTACTTATAAATATTAAAACCTGGTCAGAAATCTTGCATCAAGTTTTTGGCGCCACTGCCGGGGAGCTATTTTATAATTTTGTTTAAGTTTTATATAGGAGATTCCATGGCCTTGACCATCAATGATTATTTAACCTCTGTACGTGTTGAACCAGGTATTGTAAAACCTTTTCTTGAAGAAAACATAAAATTCGAATTCTGGGAACTGTGTCTAGATGAACTAAAGAGGTGCAGATTCTCTGGAAATAATAATGAAGAAGCTCATGAGCACATTTCGAGGGTCAGCGAAATCATCGATCTATTTCACACCCCAGAAGTATCAAAAGACCAAGTAATGATGATGGCATTCCCTTTCTCTTTAAAGGGAAAAGCTAGGTTATGGGTTAAAAAGCTACCTCAGGGAACGATCACCACTTGGGATTCTTTGAAGAGGGCCTTTCTTAAGGAATATCGAACTCCGTCAAAAATTCTTCAGCAGTTAGAAGTCATCAGGAAGTTTCAACAAAACATAGGGGAACCTTTATTTTCAGCTTGGGAAAGATTTGAGGAATCACTCTTTAGATGTCCCGAACACAAGCTCAATAAACACGAGCAACTCCAGATATTCTATAATGGGCTGAATGTTGAGACTAGGAAAATGTTGGATTTCAAGGAACCTATTCCAAAAATGACCGCAGCAAAAGGACTGGAGAAAATTAAAGAATTAGCCCTACATTCGTCAACTTGTTACGAAAACCAGTTACCAACTCCAAATGAGCCTAAGAAACTAGGCTTGTTAGCATTAAAGAAAAGTGATGGTCATTCTTTATTAATATGAACTTTGAAACGTCTAATAGAATATATAAATGATAGTTAACGGGCTCGTGGACTTGGATAAGCTAGCATTATATTGGATTCTATTAGTTAAGCGTGTAAGTCTATTATTAAATGTAAATCCAAGTCCACAGACTAAACAAAGCCCAAGCCCATATCAAAGCCCATTCGTATGTTTTTAGGAACTATATAAGGCACATACCTAGTCATTTTGTAGGTGTGCTTCAAGGTGTAGTGTGTGTGTTTTATTAATAAGATTTCTCTCTTCCTTCTCTCTACTTTCTCTCTCTCTAAGTTCACATACATCTCTCTTGTTGTCACCTAATACGCGCTTAATATACGTGATAGAGTTGATAATTTATGGTCCTACAATTGCTATCAATCGCCTAACAATGATTTAGGAGAGTTTGTGTTTCGTTTTTTGGTTAAAGCTTAGATAAAGTTGCATTTTTCTACATAAAAAGGCGTGATTTTCTATAAAAAGCTTTGATTTTTATGTTTGTTAGGTTAAAAGTTGTTGTCTTTCTTATAGTTTTAGTGCTTATTAGTGAGATTTGGCAAAAAGATCGTATATAATTCGCCTAAAAGGTTGGTTCGTACCGTTTTGAAAGTTTGGCTACGTATTGAACTTCTTCAAACCTTGTTATAATCGTTAAAGGTCTAAACTTTCTTGAAAGTTAAGTGTGTTTGAAGTGTTTTGAATAAAAGAATAGCTTTAGAACTGGAAATCTGGTGAAAAAAACGTGTTTTTTGAAGATTTTGGTAATCTATCGAACTTGTCCTTAAGGGTTCATCGAACTTGTGTTGAGGGATCATCGAACTTGTAAAGTTTAGGGTCCATCGAACTTGTAAAGTTTAGGGTCCATCGAACTTGTAAAGTTTAGGGTCTCATCGAACTTCATCAACGACATTTCTTCAACACGATTTGGGGTTTACTCAGTACTTTCCTTGCTTGTGAAATACTTCGACTAAGGGAAAATCTTCTAGCTTGTATAAGTTACATAGATCTTATAGAACTTGCAGTTTCATAGAACTTGCAGTTTTATATAACTTGCAGTTTTCATCGAACTTTCATAGAACTTGCAAATTCAATCTCATCGAACTTAGGCAAGTCAACCTCATCGAACTTACAAAGTCAAATTCATTGAACTTGGAACAGTGTCATCGAACTTGGAAATGGGATATCGCAATTGAACCTTCAAAGTTGACTTTTGTTTGACTTTTTACGACAAAACTTGAAACGGCCATAACTTTTGAACCGTAACTCCGTTTTCAGCGAAATACCTGCCAAAACGACCGAAACAGCCTGAATATTATGAGGTTACCAGAATTTGTCAGATAACAAAATTTTTGAAGCTTGAAATCATTCTGGAAAGAAGTTATCGACGATTTTAAGTTTTTAAGACCAAAATTTCACTACAACAACTAAATTTAACTTTCATCAAACGCAACTCCTATATCGTTGAACCGATCCAAGATCAACTTTATCATACATACCTTAATTAATGGCAACTCAACAAGACATCCATGTAGCCGGTGTTGAAAACCGACCTCCCATGCTGTCAAATGGTGGATACTTACAGTGGGCTAGTCGTATGATGCGCTATCTTAAGAGCAAACCAAATGGAAAACTTCTTGTCAATTCCGTTTTGGAAGGACCCTTTAAACCACGACAAGTCCTTGACCCTGGAGATCCTAATGGCACCCCCTAGTACAACCATTCTACAGAGACCAGACTAAGGCTGGGTACACTGAGGAAGACAAACTACAAATTGCAGCTGATGATCAGGCGTTTCATCTCGTCGTCCTTGGTCTACCTGAAACGACTTATGCAACTGTGGATAGTGAAGGCAGTGCTCATATAGTCTGGGAAAGATTCAAGAGGTTAATGTACGGGACAGACATCGGGAAGCAGGAAATGGAAACACAATTGCTCAAGGAACTACAAAAGTTCACTTCCATTGCTGGTGAATCAATAGAGTCGTACTATCATAGGTTCTGTAAGATCATGAATGACTTATCCAGACACAACCTCACACAAAAGAACATAGCTAACAACACCAAGTTTCTGAATGAGTTACAACCAGAATGGGGAAGATACGTCACCATTGTTTATCAGACAAAGAACTTGCATGAAGTTAACTATGATCAGTTATACGACTTCTTAAAGCAGAACCAAGCTGAGGCAAATGAAGTCAGGGCAGAATTACTTGCTAAAAAGAACGATCCTCTTGCATTAATCGCTAACACACCAACACCTTTGCTAGTGAACACACCACATCAACCATCATCATCTTCCACTCACAACTACTTGCAACCACTATACATTCCACAACCAACACCTGTCTACCAACAACAATTCTACCCACAACAACAACATGTTATTCCACAACAACAATGTCGATTTCTCAATCTGTTCCAAAAGTCGATGTGAACAATGATTTGACAAAACCAGTGTTGGGATTCGACACACGGTTAAGGTGGTTAAACCTTTTGTACTTTGTGTGTATGATATATTGAGTGAATATGATTAAGAATGCGGAATCTACTTAATCACACTTAGAAGGTTATTTGTGTTATGGAAATGGAACAGTTGTGTTTGTTATATGACAAAGAACAATGAAATATTAACACCAAATGATTCAATATTATTAAGATAATAATACGAGTGATCTTGAGTTATCACTAGGGTTATAACCTTGAATCTTAAGTTTTTCTTACTCGCGATATTTTTGTGTTTTTTCTAGTTCTAACAGTTATGAAAGTTCTAAGTATTTTCACAAAAACAACCAACTACTAATATCTAGTCTAAGATCTTCTTTTATAGTCCAAGAAGATCTTTACAATATTGCTTAAAGTCTAGTCGAACTACTTGCTAACTTATCTTGAGTGTGTCAGTACATAAGATACAACATGTATCCATGTACACAACTTGTTAACTAAGCACATGGGGTAAGATATTATCTACCGTATATTGTTGACCAAAATACACATAATATCTTTTCATACTTATCCACTTAGCAGCAGCAATGAGTTATCGCTAGCAGCAGGAACAAGTACACTAGCAGCAGCATCAACAGCAGCATTATCAGCAGTAGAATCAATACACTACCAGCAGGAATGAAACTTTGCACTACCAGCAGAAACAAATATACTACCAGCAGAAACATACTTAGAGAAATTCCCAATTCTTGAACTTCAGAATATTTAATTCCCAACAATCCTCCCCTAAACATGTGAATTCTTTCCAACATGTTTCTTTGAATTAAATGAGGAATTGTGAAGATCTTTCAAACACTTCATAGTCAGACCCTTGATCTGAACTTTCTTCTATTCTGAACTTATCTGCTTTCTTTTGACTTTAACAATATCAACACACATCCTAAAGATGGTGCAATTTCCTTGGATGGAGGAATTATAAGAGGCAATGGTGCTGTCTATCTTGGATGCTTGTTTCAACAAGTGAAATCATCTATCAGCATGCCTTTGCAAGTGATGAACAAACGTGATAAACTGAAATTGAAACTTTTCTTCGTTTGACCTAGATAGAACTTTCTCCTTTAGTTCTGATCTTGTCATTTTCAACCTCCATGTCATCATCTTGTATGCTCTTGTCTTTTCCTCCTTTACATTGGGTTTTTCTTCCTTTCTTGGGGTTTTATTTCCTCCCCTGAAGCAAATAAAATTTTATCCTCCCCTGTTTGGAAGATCTCTCACTATGTACCAAAATATTTCTCTCCATTATCTGATCTACCAATGAGAACTTGCTTTCAGACAATGTTGTACATGAAGCCATCAATTCCTTAAGAGTTTAATTTGCTGCCCTCATCACTTCTAGGTGTGTTAACTCCTATGAGAGGTGATTCATGGGGCATTTGACTCATGGTCCATCAATGGATGGTTTTTGTAGGATCGAGTACTTCGAGCTTGATTGAGCTTGGTATAAACAAGAACCTCTGCAATACAAGTGTTTATGCGGAAACTAAACAGCAAGTATAATAAAGAAGAAAAGACAATGATCCTCTATGGATCAAACTATGAACTAAGAATTCTGATATTGATGAATGTTTTTCTTGAAGTGTTGAAGTCTTACAATATAAATGGCTGTGTGTTTCTTATATAGATCAGAAACCCTAATACCTAATACAGCCTGTTACAAATAAAACATGTAAAGAGATAAACATCAATCTCTTCTAAAAATAAATCTAACAAACACTCTAAACTTACGGGATAACAATAACTAATACCCGCAGTAATAATACTAACGGAAGGAACAATATATCACTGTCGGCAGCAATGAGCTTGAGCAGGAACCAAAGCTATCGGCAGGAACCAGCCAAAGCTATCGGCAGGAACCAGCTTAACACTATCGGCAGCAATGAGAAATTCTTTATTTCTCATAGATCCCAACAATCCTCCCCGCACTCAACAATCCTCCCATCACTGAGAAACCCTTATTTCCCAGAGATCCTAACAATCCTCCCCTAATCTTGAGGTTGACTAGGTTAACCGGCAAGATTCCAATGTGATAGAGCTTTAAATTCTCAGGATTGAGGACTGCGACTTAGCAGCAACAATAAGAAGTAACCAGCAACAACTTCAATAACTTCAAGATTCCAACTTCTATAGCATCCAGCAGCAACTTCAATAGAGCAGCAGGAACATGAAATCTTCTTCAAAATAGATTTACTGGTCACCATAACATCACTTGAACTTGGCTGCTACTAATGACAAAATGTACATCAAATCTCTTTAAGTTTCATACTATTCTCATCACATCCAGGTGTGTTAACTCCTGTGAGAGGTGAATCATTGAAAATTAATGGATTTGATGTCTCTTTACCAATAGCCATCACTACTGGAGTAGCCAATGTTTAGGTGTGTTAGACCATGGTACATTGATAACCATCTGATTTATTAGCAAATCAGCAACTATAAACGGATTTGACTTGTCTTTACCTGTAGCCGTTTGCTCAGGACTAGCCAATTCTTTGGTTTCAACTGAACCTTGGTGAATTGAATACCAAATATGGATACCAAATGTCTTTACCACAAACCATACTTTTGTGGACTAGCCAATCCTTTGGATCCCATAAGGGTTACATCCATGGTGAATTGAGAACCATTTTCAACTCTCAGAAATGAATCATGGGTGAGTTGAAGTACCCTATAGCTTTGAGCAAGCTATTATAGCTATCAATGGATTTGATAATCACACCAGAGCCGTACCCTCATGGTGAGTCAACTCTTTCTTGTCTGCAAGACATGGTGAGTTGAGCACCATTTATTGTGCAGGTGTAAACACCAACACTGTACCTGCAAGGTGTTGCTCAAAACCAACTTATTAGCACACAAATATACAATAAGAAATTTTTTTTTTATTTTTTTATTTTTTTTTTTTTTTTTTTTTTTTTTTATTTTTTATTTTTGAACTAAGAAAAACAAACAAAAAGACTCCAAAAGAAAATAAGAAAAGAAAATAGAAAGAAAGAAATGAAAACTATACAACAACAACAAGAATAATCCTCCCCTTAAGCTTCAATCCTTCCCTTAAGCTCAGTATCAAGTAGCAGAGCAGGAACAAATATACCAGCAGAAATAGTGTTATCAGCAGGAATGGGAACACAATCAGCAGAAATATCAACAGCAATGGTTCACTATCAGCAGCAATGGATGCATCAGCAGGAACAAAATAATGCAGCAGCAGAATGAAAAATACCCAATTGCCTTAATCACCACTTCACTGACATCCATTAAATGAACACAGTACTAGGTAACTACTGCACACATCATACTGACTTGCACAACTCCCATTCATTTGACCAAGAATAACCACAAGTGACCAACCACTTGTTCACACAGTAGTGCATAGGCAACTACTTTTTCCCACCAATCACAAAAACACCAAATGCATCACCTCCATTTACCATTGCGTTGACCACATATTATATTTGCCAAATTGACAAAAATTCCACTGGCATCCCTTGTACGAGAGCAATTTTATTAATCTTATCTCACAAATGAAAGCACAAATCGAGGTAGCATCTTCATAAAATAAGTCCATCAATCAAAATAACTGATTCGACCCATGAGATCACACCTCGTTCAAACTCACAACCTTTGACCACACTTTTCCTTCATTAATTCATTTGACCACCAATTTATTCTTCATTAATTCATTTGACCATCCAATAAATGACCACAAGTGACAAACAATTGAGTATAGCAGCAGTATACTCGGACCCACACAAATTAGTTTGGATAACCAATCACAAATTGAGTCTACCATACCATCATTGACCAATAATATAGCCTCACACCGAAGTCAAAGCTACATATTTGACCATCATCATATTAGTGATCAGCCATGTACCAAGTAATGACCACTTCACCCATATGCGACAAATCGAACATAGTATTGCTGCTTGAATTATTTGACCACTTGAATCTTAAATAAGTGTAGCCCCACATGAATAAATTATCCGAATTTGAAGACAAAAGAGTCAATCGGCAGCAACAAAATCACTATCGGCAGAAACAAATAAACCTTTTGTTCAATCACCAAATTATCTCTGCTTCATATACTGACAATAGCTTTGACCGAATAAAAACATTTTAATACATCAACGCTCAATTAGATCAATTTAAAGCTTGCATGTGATCTTTGACCAATACACTAATATAGAAGAATATTCATATCAAACTTTCGAATTTCACATGATCAGCTGCTATTCTCGTTAATGCTTCAGTAGGTGACAAATAAGTTGAGTAGCCCCATTACCAATTTATTATATCATGCAGTATACTCAATTTATTTAACCCACAATCTGGAGTCAAATAATATTCCACATGCGACAAGACAACCATTAATGTCCACCATGTGCATTAGATTCCACATACCACAAAAAGACCAAAATAATATTTAAGAACTGCATAATTTAAGTTAGTGAACACAGACAAATAAAATAAATGCAAGTTAGCACAAATGATACAACAATAATAAGCCTCCCCTTAGGCTTATGCCTCCCCTCAATCAATGCACCTGACAAGGACTATTGTTCTTGGGTACCCAAAATGAATCTTTCCTTTTATTAGTCCAAGAACAACCTGTTGAGGGCTTAACACCAGTATCCCATCTTGTTTCCCCCATAAACCTTGAGTCATAATAACCAGGCCAAAAACCATTCCGAAAGTAAGTGCTAAAAGGCATATAGAATGGTCTAGCAACATGTCTTTTCCAACCAGTAGACTTGATTTGACCAGCTGGAACTGGCTTACCAGAAGGAACATGTGCTGGTCGTTTTGCATTACCAGAAGGAAATGCATTTGCTTTAGGGACAAATGGGGGAATGTTCTCTACATTTCTCCATACTGACCTAGGTTTTTGTTGTTCAGCACACACACTCATTTTACTCTCATAATAATCATAATCCTTAATTAAATGAGAATAACTTCTACAAACAAAACAAGATTTCTTTTTAATCTTTTTGTTCTTTCCATGTCTTGTTTTATTACACACAAAAGTCTCACTACCATTACTTGAAGGAGAACTAATTTTAATAGTATTAAGAGAACTTTTGGTAAAAGTAGCTGTTTGTGTGGCAGTCTTAGCAATAGGGTCAGTAGCAACTCTTGAGTAAGACTCATGGGACTTGGGTGTAGGTAAGTCATTAGGCCTGGGTGTGGTTGACTTAGCACTTGAATCACATGATATATGTTCATCAGACTTGGGTTTAGAGGATTTGTCACTGTTAGAACAAGAGACAAAGTCTTTAGGTTCACAGTCTGAAGTTGGCAAGTCAATGGACTTTTTGCCATAGGTCATGAGTGATTCATCAACATCTGTTTTAGTGTGGGGATCAGTAGGCATAAAAATTCCTCTTATTGGTGGAGGAACATCATTCATTCCTCCTTCTTTAACAAACCTAACAGGTGTTTGGTAATTAGGCTCCTTAGGGGTAGGGTCAAAAGTTCTTGGTGCATCATCTGGCCCTTTAGTACATCCCAACCCTTTCTTACACCTAACAGACTGAGTACTATCATTATACTTAGTAAGATATTTTTCTGACTGTTGCCACGAATTCAACCTAGCCACTTCACTATCCAATTTAGCCTGTAAGTCTTGATTTTCTAATTTGATCTTAGCATTTTGAGACTTAGAATATTTAAGCTCATTAGTTGTGTTTTCTAAATCTCTTAGCAAAACTCTTATCTTTTCCTCATAGGCTAACTGATTCTTTTGGTACCAGACTTTTTGTTGTTCTAAAGTTTTAACAGCATTTTTATGAGCTTTGAGCTGTATAAACATATCTTTATATTGAGATTTCATGTCATCATATTCTTTCTTAAATAAAGCATATAAATCATGACAAGCAACAGAACAACTTGGTACCTTAGATGGGAAACTCAACAGAGCGAATTCACAAGCCACATCTGCCTGTGCTTCAGCAACCGTACTGAATACCTCACCTTTTGTCTCATGTCCAGCAATCATTTTATTAACTTGAGTGGTATATTTTTCCTTATCTTTTTCTTCATAGGACTTATTATGAAACAAGCTCCTAAGCTTCATGGCAATTGTCTCAAACGAATCACCAGACCCGTACATGGTAAAAAGATTTCTTCTTTGACACCCTCAATTAAAACAATAGCAGCTTCACAATTACTCCGAATATGGAACAAACTTTAACCAATCAGTAATTAACAACCAAAGCAGCAGTACACGTTAATTCAAAACCACCGACCAATTCAATTCTATGAATTCAGTCAACACACAGTGAATTCTCCACTCGACCAAAACAAATTAATTACCAATGACAGCTAGCGACAAATCGGTCAACCCTTTCACAATAGATGACAGAACTAGGTTAATAATAATCGACACACAACTTGATCTATTAATACCAGTCTCGAACAATTAATGCTTATCAGACCAATTAATTCCGCATCCCACTACTTTACCACCGACATACAAACAAATTCACTAATATGAATTCAATTCATATATCACGACAAAAACGAATAATAATAGCACCGACAGATTAAATTCAACTTTTCCACACAAAATCAAGAAGTGACAAACTAGTACGAGGATACCAATTAATATATAGCGCCGTCGACCAATTAAATTCAAACCACAAATCAGATCTGCTAAAACAATAATTACGAATACCTCCGATCTGCTTCAAAACAATTCTTCTTTATCAGAGATCCTCACCAGGCTCTGATACCACTTGTAAGATCGAGTACTTCGAGCTTGATTGAGCTTGGTATAAACAAGAACCTCTGCATTCTATACAAGTGTTTATGCGGAAACTAAACAACAAGTATTATAAAGAAGAAAAGCTCTAAAAGAACAATGATCCTCTATGGATCAGACTATGAACTAAGAATTCTGTTATTGATCAATGTTTTTCTTGAAGTGTTGAAGTCTTACAATATAAATGGCTGTGTGTTTCTTATATAGATCAGAAACCCTAATACCTAATACAGCCTGTTACAAATAAAACATGTAAAGAGATAAACATCAATCTCTTCTAAAAATAAATCTAACAAACACTCTAAACTTACGGGATAACAATAACTAATACCCGCAGTAATAATACTAACGGAAGGAACAATATATCACTGTCGGCAGCAATGAGCTTGAGCAGGAACCAAAGCTATCGGCAGGAACCAGCCAAAGCTATCGGCAGGAACCAGCTTAACACTATCGGCAGCAATGAGAAATTCTTTATTTCTCATAGATCCCAACAATCCTCCCCGCACTCAACAATCCTCCCATCACTGAGAAACCCTTATTTCCCAGAGATCCTAACAGGATGGTTTTTGTGAGTCCCTTTGAAAATCCTTGTAAGAAACTTTTGCCTTAGCAGTACGTAATTGATTTTATTATGAAAAACCATACTGCTTTCAACCATTTTGAAGGGATTAAGTGTATAACAGACACTTAATCAAAATTTTGGTTTAAAGCAACCTCTGGTTGTGTGAGAACCAATGTTTTCAGTTATAAATAACTGCCTGTGTAAAGATAAACTCATTCAAAGAGTTTTCCTGACAGGGTTTCCAGCTTATAGTAATTGTTACCTCTAACACAAGTGTTAGATTCACTTTTACTAGCTGTTCTTTCTATTAGAGATCCTGAGATTAACACATTATACTTGAAAGTATAAAATGATAGAAAGTGAGTTGAGTCAGTTACTATCTGACCAACTAAGTCATCAATTCAATGTGAAATTTCATACTTAGGTTTCAAGAAAGAAGTTTTAAGTAGTTTTAAATTCCCAAACTCAGTCCATCATAAACCTAATATGTCAGCAACTAATATTATCATTCTGCTGCTTCCATTTCACTTGAAACATCCTTTGTGTTTACATGTTCATACCTGAAATTGTTAGTCTAAAACCAAAAGAACAAAGTACAAAGTACTTGTCTTGTATTAGAATAATCATAGGACTAACTGAATGAATAACACAAATTAAAATTTGTACTAGCAGCACAAACTTTTGTAATAGCAGTAGTATCTTTTAAAAACTAGCAACACAAACAAAAATTTATTTACAAAAACACAAAGTTTAAAATCATTGAGGATTAAGCATTCCAATACTTGCTACCAAGTACTGAAACCTTCCAACATCAAAAGCTTTGGTTAGCAGATCTGCAAAATTAAATTATGAAGCAATTTTAAGAACTTGAATTAATCTTTTCTCATTGCAGTCTCTTATAAAGTGATGTCTAATTTCAATGTGTTTTGTTTTAGAATGTTGCACTGGATTTTTAATAATACAAATTGTACTACTATTATCAATATGAATAACAGTGTTTAAGAAATTGTACCCATAGTCAAGGAGTTGGTTTTGAAGCCATAGAACTGGACCACAGCAACTTGGAGTATGCTCGTGTCATAATTACTAATTATATGGCTAGACATATGTGAGCCTATGGGGTCACACACTTATACACAGAGACACCATTTTATAGATTGTATTTATCGTATTTACAATATATATAAACGACTACGTAACTTGGGATCGATAACGGGCTACTAATAACTAAGCTAGTACTTAGTTTATTGGATTGGACCAACAAATGGGCAAGCCCATTTGAAGCTCCATAAGGCCGGCCATGGTTAAGAGAACAAGAGAGAAAGATCAAGGGGTTAAGTGTAACTTTTCCTTGATTATCTCCTAATTGATTTGTCATTAAGGAGATGGATTATTAAATTAATAACTAACCAACTTTCTATCCTCTTCCTCTCCTCAATAACCACGAAATAAAACACACCCATGTTAGGGTTTGTGGTTTTAGATCTCATCTAACCTTATTCTAATGTAGTTCAAGGCTAGATCGCGTGTTACGGGGGTTTAGACTAGCATCGGGTGGTGATCGATGACGTGTAGTGTGGATCAAGCATAGAGGTGATCTCCTTTGATCACTTGGTTTCATACTTGGTTCGTGTATATTGGTGATGGTGACCATACGATTCTACCGATCACGCTACAAAGGTATAAAACATGTTTGTTTAATTTGTTTTTAATTTAGATTGATTATATGGCTATATGGATCCTTGTATGGTGATGTTTTTCCGCTGCGTTTATAATATTAATTGTTAATTTATATTTTACATCACCTATAGTGGTATCACGAGCCATCATATGTCGTCATATGATCATCTTGTATGCGTAAAAAATGGCTAAAAACGTTGTTTTTTAATGGATTTAAAGGTGTTATTTTAAAACAGCCCCTAGGGCTTAAATATTATGAATAAGTCGACCTTAAGAAGGTCTTAAGATCTGTACTTTTTGATCCTATAGTCATTTGTTATGCATACATCAATTGTTTACTTGATCGGTACCCGTAAAATGGCCTAAAAACGCGTTTTTTGGAAGATTTTTAACCCGATTTCAAATCAGCCCATGAGGCTTATTTTTCTGTGGTAAAATGGTGTTAAGAAGGTCCTAACATCAGTGGGGTTTGAGTCTTTGGCCATTTGTCACGCGTACCATTCGGGGTTTTAATTCTTGTTAATTATTTCTTCGATTCGTTGGCTAACAATTTATTTCTTGTTATTTATTTTGTTATCCATGGGAAATACATGCATGTTTGTCCATGGAGTTAGCCAACACCATGTAATAATCTTTATTTGAATGTATTATTATGTGTTCATATGCAAAGTCGATGAAAACCTAGACCACTTGTGCGTTGTGATTGTGATTGTTGGTTGTTTTTTCTTGTTTTGGGGTTTGCCATTGTTTCGGCACTTTTGTAATGTAATTCATCTTTGGTGTAGCCAATGTTTGGGCATTTTACAGTAGATACAAAGTAGATTAGTTGTATTTTACTTTATATGTATTGTAAACAAGAGCTTGGAAGCAAATGGCGAAAGATTGAAGATTTGTAGACCGAAAGTTGCTGCTGGACACCTGTTGGGAAAACGTGATTTCCCGCTGATTGGTAAGGTATTTTTTTCTAAAATTTTTGGTGCAGGTCCACAAGACATAGGGATACAACTTTGTCAACTGGGCCGAATCATGAGGAGGTGATCTTCCTGGGCATTTGGGCCTTGCAAAACAGAAAAACTGGGCTGACATAATCTGAAGTTCATGTGCATTATGGGCTTTTTACTTGCCCATGATTGTCTTGGGGCAAGTGGGAGCCCTCCGTGTGGTTGTGGTTTATGTCCCTAGTTGACTCTTGGTTCTCGTGATGGCTCACGAGACCAAGCATAGGATTTTAATCGGTTGAGGCTTTGCATATTGTGGTTGTATGTTTGTTTGGTTGTTTCATGTATGTTGTGACTACATGTAAAACGAAAATTGTTTTCTTAAAACTTAAAACGAAACATAAACCATTTTGAACTAAGTCTTATGATTTAGTTTAACTAAGTTTAAATATGATTTGAAACTTAAAATCATTGTTTTTCAAAATAACACTTAAACTAGTTAAGTTGTTTATTTATTTATTTATTGTATTGTCCAAACTTAATAATCCACTTAGGATTTATATTAGTCTTGAAAATGGACAACTTGACACACATAAATTAAAACAATGATTAGACTGAAGTTAAGAAATGTTTTTAACTTGTGCTACGAAGAATGAATGCATGCTTCTTTCGTACACGTTTTTGATTCACATCAAAATATTTTACCCGTCAAAATTTAAGTCGTGCCGTCCAATTTTGAGGACACTTGCAATTACTTTTTGCCTATGCGTGGGACCTAGGTTGAATTGTAACCCAAGGTGACTATTCTCTATGCGTGAGACCTAGATATATTATCACACGTTTTCAAATTGGATGACTTAATCGAGTTAAGCGGTTAGACCTTGACCCGAGGCAAAGATGGGACTAAACATGCCTACATGACACTAGTTGTTTGACACTAGATGCCATGAGTCCCATAAGGATCTAAGAGTTGTACATGTAATACAATTGGTGATCGTCGCCTACCAATTGAATCTACTATTGCTAGCAGATCAACTGATGTGATAGTAGAAGCACAATGTGGATCTTAGCATTTTCGTAAATTAATTGTTTTATATTATAAACATGGGGTAGTTAATTTATAACAGGATAATTATCGAAAATACTAAAATTGAACTTTATAAATTCAATTAATGAATTAATGCAACACAACCGTAAACAAAAGTTTGTTCTTTTCTTGTTAAAAGTACGAACTGAGTCCCTCTTTCCTTGTAAGAAAGAGACTTGTTCCTATCCTTTTTCTTTATGAGGAAAAGCCATAATAGGAATATTTGAATTTTCCTAATTCTAATCAAACTCAAGGAAAACCTACTCTAGAAATCGTGATGTCTTGTAAAAGTCAAAACGGTTAAGTATGGTTACACATCTTATTCCTTCAACGTTGTTTTATAACCCTTGTTTCGGTTTTGAAACATTGAAGAAATATAAGATATTTGGACAACCAAGAACACGTGCACTTGACTTGACCTCTTTGGTCAGACCTTAGGGCCATTTCAACCCATGGCGAATTTTGCTCATTGGTCAGACCTTTGGCGATATTTGCATGTTCTTGCTTGGTCAACCTATTTCGTACTAGCTACCAAACTAAAATGAGTTTAAATAATTAGAAGACGGAAGTATCAATAAACCGCAATGTGGTAAAGGCAATTACTAGCATGATTACCTAGCAGTTTGCCTTAACCCAATATGCCTACTAAGGTCCTACATACCCTTGTGGTAAAGTAGACCAATTATGGAGGAAATGCATACCTATTTTCAAGTTAAAATAGCAATGATGGCTAACCCATCATCTATATGTTAGAACTTGATGCACTTTCTTGAATACCTAAGTACATGTTTACTAGTCAAAGTGACTCACATTAGCAATAATGTGTAGATATTCAAAGAAAGATGGAAAGTATCAAATCGCTACTCACTCTCCACTGGTGACGTAACACATTGTAATGTTGTCTAATCCAGTGGGAGCTACGTGATTATATTACTGGTGACGTAACACATGTAATGTTATCTAATCCAGTGGGAGCTGTAAGCTTTATTACTTGCAAGTTGCCCATCTTATTTCCAGATTGTCTTGAAATAATACATTACTTTCCACGTGTTAAGCATCATAGTTTATATAAGAACCATTACATAAGTTTTATATGATAACTTGTCGCGTTCCTGATGTTGCTTCCTGAAATGTTATCTATAAAATTGTTATGCATGATTCATTATTCAATCGATAAAGTTCTACATATCTATATTTTGATTTTTGACTAAAAATCATATGTTATCTTATACATTGTCATATTGCTCATACAAACAAACGAGCGTAGTGTTGTTTGCATGCTCTCACGATGTTGTGCCATGCACAAGTGGGAGAAATCTTAATTGTGTGCAAGGTACAACATATAACAATATGACTAATAGTTTTTCTTGACTGCAAGGTAAGAAACTAAAATTCTACTAGGACTTCTACACATAAAATGTATGTTGCCCTAATTAGAACAAATATCAAGATATCATGAAAAGCTACTTCAACATATTCACTGAATTGTTTAGTAAATATGATTATGTTTTCTTGTAAACTCATAATCATGAAGTACAAAATTAACTTGAATATACTATTGAGGCCAAGAGTCGGCGCTCGTAATTACTTTAGTTGAATATGTTTAGGTCTCTTGTAAAGACACAAACATCAATTCCGTTAATTCTTGAAAGACTTATAACGTAAAGTAAGACGTTGATTTGTTATGTCTTCTTGTTAGGACATGTACACTTACGACGTATAATATTAAATGTTTATGTTTTCTAGTCAAAACATACACATGAAGTAAAGTATGCAATAGGCTAAAATTACTATTGATACCATCTGGTTTGACTTGGTTGGTAGATATGTAAGCCCAAAAATATAAGTTCATCTAATGAGTTGTGTGATAGTCTCACAACATCAGTCCTCATGGAATACCACAACTTTATGGTATGTCCATCATGGAAAATCAAACACTATTGATATTGTTTGATCTTTGATAACTTAAACTGTTTTACCTCCAAAGCTATCAAGGTTAGAAATTGGATGTGCCATGTGTACACTCAATATGATTCCAACCCAGAAGGAATTTAAGACACCATTGTATTATGGCATGGGATGAATCTCATTATGTCTTAATTGAAGTTCTGAATTTGTTAACTACTTAAGAGTAAGTAATTAACAAACTAGAGTCAAGAACTAACGGTGTATTTTGGATGTCCCACTTGAAAACAATTTATTGTTACTCAAGATGCTTAGTATCTAGAGATTAGTCTCTACATACAAAAGCAAGTGGGAGTACCTTTAGACCTTGAAGTTGTTCAAGAACTAAATACACAACCTTCTGAGTACACTTGCTAATGTCATACTAAGGTTGAACATGGATATGTTAAACCATAGATTGATATCTCTCATTCATAAATCCACAAGGATACCTCTTGCACCTGAATGATATAGTTTTTATATCAATGATGAGGGACATAAGTTAGAGGATCATGGTGAACCTGCTAACTACTGAGATGCATTATCAGATATTGTATCTGATGAGTAGCTCAAAACTATGAATGTTAAGATGCAGTCCTTGAAAGACAATCACTCGTGGAGTTTGATTGATCTCTTACTAATCAGTTAGACTGTGAGGTTAAGAATGAGTTTCTTGATGAGAAGACTCAAAAGGACAAACTTGTACACACATTTAATGCACGTGTAGTAAATGGAGTTTACTCGTACTCAATAAATTGACTATGATTAAATCTTCCTAGCTACAAACATTAAATGTATAAAGACGATTGATTGTCATACCTGATTTCATGTATATGAAATATGACAATAGGATATCAAAACACTTTTCTTGTTGATTACCTTTGCGAGGACGATGAGTAATCAAAAGGGTTTATGAATCCATGTAATCTTTATTAAGTATAAAAGATAAAAGAATCCATGTGTGGATTAGATCATGCATCTAGGAGCAGAGATCTTGTGTTAATCATAAAATCATTAACTTGATTTTGATTAATAAGATTACTCCTAAGTACACTGAGAGCAAGTTGGAGCATTTTATTTATTTTCTTAAATCTCATATGTCATTGACATATTAGAAACAATATTCCACCTAAGCTAGACTTTAATCCTTAGCTTGGAATGAAGTTTCTCTTGAGGGATTTATAAAATAAAACATATAACCTTGTTATATATATGTTTATTAGAATAAACATAAGCGGTTATTAAGTCTAAACACAATATGACACGTTATTGAGGGGAGTCTCAATGATCAATCTTACTTGATGAGATTGAACACCTGATTGAAAATCTTAAGTTTGACTGAAGGATTCATCATGTAAGTCATATTAAGTATTGGACTATATATTTATCATTTGCATGAATGCAAGATGAGTTGATAACAACCAATATCTAAGTGAAAGTCGTTAGATAATTGTTAAACGAACATTATATTGGACCTACATAGGACCAAAGATATGTTCAAATGTTTACGGATAATTAAGGAGCTCTGTTTTGTTTGCATACGCTGATGCTTATTTAACTGAGATAATACTCAACCCTAGTCATGGTAGGATGTCATCATGAATGATGACATTGCTGACTAGATGTGCTCGACTGAGAGCATTAATGCGTTATACATTAAAAGAATAAGAATACTTTATAGTTTGAGAAACTATTCAGATGACTATCTAAAGTAGGTGTTTTGCTGGCTTCAAACACCCTATGGAATGTATTGTTGCGATACTCGTCTTGTACTTGAATGTGCACATACAAAGGACAATCATCATTCAAACCTTTCATGAGTTTTGAAACAAGTATTCTCAAAGTTTACTCAGATGACTACTTGTTGTCTTGTACAACATGATTCGATCATGGTGGGAACATCGGATCCCGACCTATGAGTAGTCTTATGCATATCTGTTTTTAGTATTTGGATAATGGAACTGTAAGCAGTCGTATTATACAATGAATTGATATACCGGGTATGATCGTCTTCATTTATACTACTGTGTTCTATATTTGCATGTTTAATCCATGAATAATTTATTTATTCTAAAATTATCCATTGTCGGTTGACGATACGGGAGTATCATCAAATTAAGACAAATGTGAGCGTGTTGGTGATTTATTTGCCACACTCACATGTTGTTCATTGGGATGAACATTGGATTGACCCAACCTACGAGTATTCACTACATGGATCGTCGTCAATAGTGAATCTCGCAAGAGGTTATGTCTCTTATCCTCAGACTTGAGATGCAAGCAGGTCTTGCACGTGTGGAATTTCATTCCTTGATATGGTTAAACGCTATCCTGAATAAGGTAGTTATAAAAGCCATTATCAGGAGTGATATGAAGCATGCGAATGACACGTGTAGTCAAAATGGGATTTGTTCCTCCACTTGTTTTGGAGTTAGATACTATTGGGCCCCTTGATGAATTGAACAGATGTTTGTATGGCCGTACCCAAATGAGATTAAGATGAATCTTAATTCACTTGGTAATCTTGTTCAATATCTATATCGAGAAACATAATAGTTGAACTATTAGAATGACATTTGATCCATGTCTAATGTTCAACACGGTATCTGTAACAAAAGGATAGATGACATATAAACCATCTAAAATGAGACGTTTAAGAAACTAACCTCACATATTTCTAGGGGCATTGGCGTGTTGCTAGACGCTAACCATTGCTTGTATAATTACTTGATTATTATGACGTCGCAAGTGGGAGCTGTTGGAGTATGCTCGTGTCATAATTACTAATTATATGGCTAGACATATGTGAGCCTATGGGGTCACACACTTATACACAGAGACACCATTTTATAGATTGTATTTATCGTATTTACAATATATATAAACGACTACGTAACTTGGGATCGATAACGGGCTACTAATAACTAAGCTAGTACTTAGTTTATTGGATTGGACCAACAAATGGGCAAGCCCATTTGAAGCTCCATAAGGCCGGCCATGGTTAAGAGAACAAGAGAGAAAGATCAAGGGGTTAAGTGTAACTTTTCCTTGATTATCTCCTAATTGATTTGTCATTAAGGAGATGGATTATTAAATTAATAACTAACCAACTTTCTATCCTCTTCCTCTCCTCAATAACCACGAAATAAAACACACCCATGTTAGGGTTTGTGGTTTTAGATCTCATCTAACCTTATTCTAATGTAGTTCAAGGCTAGATCGCGTGTTACGGGGGTTTAGACTAGCATCGGGTGGTGATCGATGACGTGTAGTGTGGATCAAGCATAGAGGTGATCTCCTTTGATCACTTGGTTTCATACTTGGTTCGTGTATATTGGTGATGGTGACCATACGATTCTACCGATCACGCTACAAAGGTATAAAACATGTTTGTTTAATTTGTTTTTAATTTAGATTGATTATATGGCTATATGGATCCTTGTATGGTGATGTTTTTCCGCTGCGTTTATAATATTAATTGTTAATTTATATTTTACATCACCTATAAGAACTTGACCACAGCAACTTGCAGCAGCTACATATTCAGCTTCAGTTGTTGAATTAGCCACAATTGTTTGCTTCTTACACTGCCATGAGACAAGTCTACACCCAAGGAATTGACATCCTCCAGTTGTTGACTTCCTGTCCAAGCTAGCACCAGCATAATTACTATCCTAAAATGCTACCAAGTCAAAAGGTGATTCCCTTGAATACCATAGACCCAACCTAGGTTGACCCTTGAGATATCTAAAAAATTCTCTTGACTGCAGTTAAATGAGAAACCTTTGGAGTAACTTGAAATCTTGCACAAGCACAAACAGAGAACATGATATCAGGTCTTGATGATGTAAGATACATCAAAGAACCTATCATAGATCTGTAAGTGTGTACATCTACATTTTCTCCATCTAAGTCTTTTAGAAGAGGCTTCTCAGAGTCCATTGGTGTGCTTGCCATTTTTGAATCAGCAAAGTTGAACTTCCTTAGTATCTCAGCAACATATTTATCTTGACTAATAAATATGCCTTCATGTGACTGTTTAACTTGCAAACCCAAAAAGAATGTAAGTTCTCCCATGGAACTCATATGAAACTTATCATGCATAAGCTTCTCAAACTCTAAACACATCTCATTCCTAGTAGATCCAAAGATAATGTCATCCACATACACCTGCACTAACAGAAGATCCTTCTTGTGCTGTTTGATGAAAAGTGTTTGATCAATCTTTCCTCTTTGAAATCCATTTTCTAATAAGCAGGAAGCAAGTGTTGCATACCAAGCTCTTGGTGCCTGATGAAGGCCATATAGAGCTTTAACTACTCTGTACACTCTATCTGGATGTTGTGGGTCAATGAAGCCTGGAGGTTGTGAAACATACACCTCTTCTTCAATTGTTCCATATAAAAATGCACTCTTGACATCCATTTGATAAACTGTGAAGCCTAAAAATGAAGCATAAGCTAAGAAAAGCCTAATTGCCTCAATCCTTGCTACTGGAGCATAAACCTCATCATAGTCTATTCCTTCTTGTTGTGTGTACCCTTGGGCTACTAATCTAGCCTTATTCCTAATCACTATTCCCCTTTCATTCCTTTTATTCTTGAAAACCCATCTAGTGCCAATTACCTTTGCATCCTTAGGTAAATCAACTAGCACCCATACCTTCTGAATCTTGAACTGAAGAAGCTCCTCTTGCATAGCTTCTACCCAGCTTGAATCATCTAAGGCTTTCAGAATATTCTTTGGTTCATCTTGTGAGAGAAAACATACAAACAAGCAAGATTTTGAAAACTAATGCTGCTTTGAAGCATAAAGGGCATCAAGAAGCCCTTGTTGGTCTGAAGACATCAATTGTTGTCTTGTCTTCACACCTGATTGTACATCTCCAATCACATTATCTAGGGAGTGGACTTTGTGAATTCTTGTTTGTGGAGTAGAAGGAACTTGATAATTTGATGGAAGATTGTTGAAATCCACCTCATTGTCTGAGAATTCTGCTTCTTTCGTTTCTGAAGGGCCAGCAGCAGAATCATTTGGCCTAGCAGCAGAATCAGTAAGCCTAGCAGCAGAATCACCAGCAGAAACAATTTGTTGTTCCTGAGTTCCATCTTCTTTCCTTTCATCTTCAACACCTTCTTTAGCTTTGCCAGAAGAAGATTCATCAGCTGTTGAAGTTGATTCCACACTTGTACTTGACCATATTGGCATCCAAACATGATCTTGGTTTGTCTCCTTTTCTAACCTTGCCTCATCTGTTGCTTGAGAACCTGAAAAATCATTAGTTTCAACAACAACAGGCACATAATTCATTGATTTGGTTAGAGCTTCAAGATCAAATAGCCATTTTGGTCCTTGACCTTCTACATTGGATTTATCTTCCAAAAACTCCACATGTAGGTTTTCTTATACAATCATAGTTCTTGTGTTGTATACTCTAAATGCTTTGCTATTAAGAGAATATCCAACAAAGAATCCTTCATCTGCTTTACCATCGAATTTTCCTAAATGGTCTAAGGTATTGAGAATTGTCACATGACATCCAAAAGGTCTAAGAAATCCTATTGCAGGAGTTCTACCTCTAAAAAGTTCATATGATGTCTTATTGTGAGGCTGTACAACTAAAACTCTATTTTGAACATAGCAAGCAGTGCTAACTGCTTCAGCCCAAAAAGTTATAGGTAGCTTAGAATCAGCTAACATAGTTCTAGCAGCTTCAATTAGTGTTCTATTCTTCCTTTCAACTACACCATTCTGTTGTGGTGTTCTAGCAACACTGAATTCTCTCCTAATACCCTTTTGTTTGCAGAAATCATCCATAACTCTATTCTTAAACTCTGTCCCATTATCACATCTAATGACTTTCACTTTCTTGTCTACTTGATTTTCTATCTGAGTAATGAATGTCTTAAGGATGCTTGTAGTCTCATCCTTAGTAGATAGAAAGAAAACCCATGTAAATCTAGTATAGTCATCAATTATAACAAGACAATATCTCTTATGCATTATACTACTTACTGAAACAGGTCCAAATAAGTCCATATGCAGCATAAATAATGATTGATTAATAGAGTTAAAAATCTTGGGCTTACAAGTGGCTTTGTGTTGTTTTCCTTTAAGACAAGCAATGCATGTTTGATCATTTTCAAATCTTTTGTGAGGTAAACTTCTACCAAACCATTCTTAACAATTTTATTTATGGTTTTGAAGTTAATATGACCAAGCCTTCTATGCCATTTCATTGATTCATCCAATGTGGCCTTTGCAACAAGACAAGTTAAATTCTTGAGTAAACTACAAAATACATCCCTGTGGTTTGGTCAATTTGACACGATACATCCCTCCCAAAAAAGTTGCGCCATACACATCCCTCCGTTAGTAAAAGTCAAACACAATACATCCAAGAGGACGAACGGTGCAAAGATTGTCTCGTTAAGTTGGACACGTGGCAGTTAAATAAGTTAAGTAAGGGTATTTATGTCATTTTATTATTCCATCTACTTCACCCTCTTCTTCTACAAATCCAGATCCATAAACACAAATCCACATACACAAACACAAATCCAAATCCAGAAACACAAATCCAAATACACAAACACAAATCCAAAAAACACAAACACAAATCCTCCACTTCTTTGTTTCTTATCAAACACAAACACAAATCCTCCACAAAACGAAATCGTTTCATACTTCCTTTTGGTTCGGTTAATCAAAAACAAGAAAAGAACATCATTCTCACATATCAAAAGACTAGATCTCAGTTGTGTTCAACCTTTATAAGATTTATTTTTTCAGATAAGTCATCCGCAGGGGATGGAACTTGTTTCCTTCGTGAGTACATGATACCAAGAGATTCAACTTCTTTGTGCTTATATGACACTCGCAGCTTTTCAAATGATTTATACGAAAATTTGAAAATGATCAGACGATGGATGACAAAAGGTGTTCGACATGGAAAATTGGTGAGAAGGTTGGGATTCAATTTTGTGCAAAATGGAAGTGTTTGGTATCTAATATTTGCGTTTCCAATATTACAAATATTCAATTTATAGTGTTTGGGTAAAGTGAAATTAATTCATATCCGTGTAGAATCATAAGATTTGGGCTGAAAGAGATATTAGGTTTTTGATTAACTTGGTTCGTGGTGAGCTGTTAGTCCAAAAAGGGACAAATTTATTTTTTGGTCTATGGATTGATATAAGAGAATTATTTGTAGTATGGTTAATTCTTGGATTTGTGTTTGCGTTTTTGTGTTTGTGTATTTGGATTTGTGTTTCTGGATTTGGATTTGTGGATTTGGATTTGTGTTTTTGTCTACTTGATGAACCCTTTTGATGCATATTCAATTGGAAAAGGCTGTGATACGTTTCATTATCCACTTCATGGTGTTTGTGTTTTTAATTTGTTTGTTTGATTTGTATTTGTGTTGTGGATGAAAATTTATATACATTTTGATTTGATTTATGAAGATTCAATCTTGGATCTGTGTTTATGAATTTAGTTTTTGATTTGTGTTTGTGTTTAATGGGGAAAGATAAAAGGACTAAAATACCCTTTCTTAAAAAAAGATAACTGCCACGTGTCCAACTTAACGAGACAATCTTTGCACCGTTCGTCCTCTTGGATGTATTGTGTTTGACTTTTACTAACGGAGGGATGTGTATGGCGTAACTTTTTTTGGAGGGATGTATCGTGTGAAATTGACCAAATCAC
Source organism: Artemisia tridentata subsp. tridentata (assembly GCA_021014915.2). Classification (NCBI taxonomy): domain Eukaryota; kingdom Viridiplantae; phylum Streptophyta; class Magnoliopsida; order Asterales; family Asteraceae; genus Artemisia; species Artemisia tridentata. Next base: position 288,123,553 of record CP139505.1, on the reverse strand, counting down.
AGGGATGTATTTTGTAGTTTACTTTAAATTCTTTTTAGGAACAATGTTCTTCATGTCAACACTGTACATATTGCCCTTTCTAGGAATTCTAAGAAGTACTTGACTTTCATCAGGCATCTTAAAATCAGGAGAAAGTACAAGACATTCAGTCTCACAGAAAAGAACATTGTTCTTTTTGTCACACATTTGTGAGACACTAAAAAGATTATAATTTAGCTCTTTTACATAGAACACATCTTCAAAATCTAAATTTCTAGTTTTAATGGTACCTTTACCGAAAATTTTGCCACCAACACCTCCTCCAAAGGTAACATAGCCTCCATCTATTGATTGAAAATCTGAGAGATAAGACTTGTTGCCTGTCATGTGCCTAGAACATCCACTATCTGAGTATCCTTGATCCTCTTGCTGATCATTTGAATGTTCCTGCACATAAATGAGAAGTATTAGTTTCTTTTGGGGACCCAAGCCATTACTGACTTGGATCTGCCTCTTGCATCAATGTAATTTAATCTTTTAAGGACAGTTGATGCAACATTGGATTTAAGAATCCAACATGCTGAGGCCTTAACAGCATTTGCCCTGTTTCCCTTAGCAGCAGAATGAACTGATTGCTTAGCAGCAGGAACTGCTAACTTTTCAGTTCTACCCTTTGGTTTCCAAACTTGTTTTTGAACCACTGCTTTTGTTTGAATGGGCCTTAGAACAGTCTTTGGTGCATGTTTGAAAAATGTTTTTGCACCCTTAGCTGTTGATTTTGGGTTAACAGTCATAGATGGTCGAGCAGCAGGAACAATTAGTCTAGCAGCAGGAACCATTTGTCTACCAGCAGGATCTGTGTTTGAGATAGACTTAGTTGAGACTGTTTTGGGTTTTGTTCTATTAACACTAGAACTAGAGTGAAAATGAGATTTAGGTGTTTGCCTTTTGTGGTTCACTCTATTGTTTTCATACCCAGTTACCCAATGGTTGCAGAAAGCTGCAAGATGGTCAAAACTACCACATGTGTAACAAGCTTTGTTATAAAAAGCAAAGTCATCACCTAGTTGGTTAGACTTGAGGTTATTCCAATTTCTTTGGTTACCTCTGGGCTTGTTGGTGGTTCTATATTGCTCACAATATCTAACTGGTTGCCTAACATGCTTAATGTTTGATTTAGGCTTAGCAGTATTGTGTTTGACTATCTTAGGAACACTTGTTCCTTCTTTCTTAACCACTTCAGGTTTAGACATAACCTGTTCTTCTTCATCACTATCAGTTGTGCAATCCTCAACAACTATAGCATCTCCTTTCTTAACAAAGGACACCTTGTCCTGATAAAGTAAAGTTTTATCTAAACTTTCTTTTTCTATCTTAGGACCCTCAGTAGACTTAGAACCATATTCCATTATTGGCTCTTGAAACTCAGCAAAGCCTGTATGTGCTAGGTCAACACCTGGAGGTGAAGGAACACCTCTATATGGTGGAGGAACAGATTTGTATCCTAAACCAGACTTAGCTTTATCGATTACTTGAGCTTCCCAAATCTTATTCATTCCTTCTGAGGCATGAGCTAAAGCATCTACTGTTATCTTAACATTTTCAGTTTTATTATTGGCTTCAGCTAACTGTTTACTTTGACTAGTAAGTAATTCATCTCTAAATGCTATACCTCTTTTTAAAGCATTTAAGTCATCAGTAAACCTAGATTCATTACCTTGAAAGTGTGCAATTTGTTTTTCAAGCACACCTATAGCTCTTTTATGATTACTTAAATTGGCTAAGGCAATAATTAGTTCTTCTCGCCTATTATCAGCTTTTCTTTTAAGTTCTTCATTTTCTTTAAGAGCAGAACATGATTCAGAACATTTGGTTATGGAATTTACCTCTAAATCAGAGAAGGCCATTAGAGCAGTCTCAGTGGTCATAAGAGCAGCATTTGTTGGTGCTTCCTCTTCATCAGCCATGAAGCTCCAGTCATAGTTAACCCCATCTATGGCTAGCATAGCCCTTGGTTCTTTAACTGTGACTTCCTTCTTCTTCTCTTGCCTATACCATGTGCTTCTATTATCCTGCTTCCTTGGGTTTCTACATTCTTTAGCAAAGTGTCCTAACCTATGATAGTTGAAACACTCCACTTTCTTCTTATCAAACCCAGCAGTTTCATTACCATCAATGGTAATCTGCTTACCAGTTCTCTGCCAGAACTTCTTAGCCCTCATGCTAAGCAAAGCAACCTGCCATTTGATGTCCATCTCTTCCAAATCATGATCATCCAACTGATCAAGATCTTCATGAGTTAGAGAAGAACCACTAGTTTGACTAGACATGAATACATAAAATGATGGATCTCCAAGTCCAACAACATTCTTCTGTAAACTAGTAGAAGGACCACCATAAACAGCAGTAGAAACACTTCCATCTTCATCTACCTCTTCTGATTTACTAATACTAGGAGATGACAAGAGTGCCACATTCCCAGAACTAGTACCATAGATTCCAGACTTCTTTAGACTTTGTTCAACAATTTTGAAGTTATTGAACAAATCATTGAGTTTCATGGTTTCAATATCTGGCTTGTTCATCCAGACAACCACATGAGTAAGGAACTCATCAGGTAGACTTCTTAAAAACTTCATGTTGAGATCTTCCTTTGCTATCTCAACACTCAATACACTTAGCTGACTGACAAGCTTGTGTAATCTAGAAAACAACTTATCAAGAGATTCATTGCTATTTGAACTGAAATTTCAAATTGTTGTTTTAGCAATGTCTTTTGTGTTTTCTTGGTGGTTTCATTACCACCAAACCATGCACAAATCTCTTCAAAAAGAGTTTTTGCATCTGGATACTTGCTAAAGGATAGCATCTGTTCGCCAGGAATGGTCATAAGCAACAAGTTTCTTGCTTTTTGATCATTTCTCTTTTGTATCCTTTCTTCATTTGAAACTGGTCCAGTATTTCTTTGTCTTACTGTTTTGCCTTCAATGATAGCATCTGAATATCCTAGTGAAAAAGAATCACCATACATAATGATATCCCAAAGAGCATAATCTTGAACCATAAAATATTGCTCAATTCTCAACCTCCATAGCTCAAACTCATTTTGTTTGATCATGGGCAACTTTGCAGCAACATTTGTAGCAGTATCCTGAACATCCATTTCTAAAGCTTCTTCTTTTAAATCAATAATATCAGCCTTGCTCTGATACCACTTGTTGGGATTCGACACACGGTTAAGGTGGTTAAACCTTTTGTACTTTGTGTGTATGATATATTGAGTGAATATGATTAAGAATGCGGAATCTACTTAATCACACTTAGAAGGTTATTTGTGTTATGGAAATGGAACAGTTGTGTTTGTTATATGACAAAGAACAATGAAATATTAACACCAAACGATTCAATATTATTAAGATAATAATACGAGTGATCTTGAGTTATCACTAGGGTTACAACCTTGAATCTTAAGTTTTTGATGAAGCGAAAAGTGTACCGCTTTTAGGGGGTCATTTAAGCCCTAAATCGTATTTATTTGATCAAATATTGCCCTAAATCGTTCCTTTTGTCATTTTAGGTACTTTGGAGAAGAAATCTGGAAAAGGAAGCATTTTGGACGTTTTTGGAGCATAAAAGTGAAGAAAACGACAAAGTCTCAAAAATATGCTAGAAAGTACATGTGACGGCGTCAAGCTCTATTGTAACGCCGTCAGCCCTTGATAAGCCAGAGAAATTTTGGAAGATTAAAGGGGGACGGCGTCAAGAAGGTCGTCAAGCCTTGATAAGCCAGGGATGATTTTGGAGGATTAAAGAGGGACGGCGTCAGGAAGACCATCCGGGAACCCTAGCCACGGCGAGGTGACGGCGTCAAGATCTATAACGTGACGCCGTCAGCCACTAAGTTCTATATATAGTTTTGCAATTTTTAGTCATTAGTGTGCAACTTTGTGAGGAGAAACCCTAAGACGAATTTCTGCCATTTTTAAGGGTTTTTATACCCTTGGATCTCCCATGTTTAATTGAAGATAAGTAGTCATTTAATCAATCAATATGTCTATGTGTTGTTTGATTATATCTTGTTCTTGTCTTTTGATTAACATGCTAGGCTAGATTTATCTTGTGTTTGCTTAGATCTAATGAAACCTAACTATTGATTATTGGTTATTAGTGTGTTATTAATTGTATTGGATGATTGTTTATCGATGTTAGGCTTAAGAAAACTGGCTAACCTCCTATATGGTAACTTGCTTGAACGTCTTAAGAAACATGAACCAATGCGTACTAAGGTTTTTATGGTTGTATTTAATGCATGAGCGAATTCTAGTGATCCCATGTTAGGAGCTTCTTAGCCGGCTCGACATAGGAGTGAAGTAGGAGCTTGTAGAGTTGGGGAAGTACGTACGCCACCCCACGATTGGTATTAAGGAATACACCCGTCATCCACGCAATTAATACACACTAATCAACCGGTAAAAGATAGTTAGGGAGTAAGGAAATCTAAGTAAACACATTTCTCTCCATATAAGTTCCACCACCTTTTCATTTTCAGTTATTTTATTTTATTTGCAATTGTAGTTATTTGGGTTAGTTGATTAGCAACTAATTCCGCCCACTCCTTCAAACCCGAGATTTTACTTGCTTTCCAAAAAATATAAAAATACAAAAAGAATCTTCCCTCACCCTTAGACCTATTAGAGTAGTTTTTCAATCCTAATGACACTATTCCCCTAGAGAACGATCAATCCCCCGGTACTTGCCACTTCACTATACTACATCGGTCAGGTACACTGCCTGGTGGGGATTGCAAGCCTCTTGAGATCCCTCGAGAGGTAAAACCTGTTGTAAGGTCGCAAAACCACGCATCAGTTTTTTTTACTCGTGATATTTTTGTGTTTTTTCTAGTTCTAACAGTTATGAAAGTTCTAAGTGTTTTCACAAAAACAACCAACTACTAATATCTAGTCTAAGATCTTCTTTTATAGTCCAAGAAGATCTTTACAATATTGCTTAAAGTCTAGTCGAACTACTTGCTAACTTATCTTGAGTGTGTCAGTACATAAGATACAACATGTATCTGTGTACACAACTTGTTAACTAAGCACATGGGGTAAGATATTATCTACCGTATATTGTTGACCAAAATACACATAATATCTTTTCATGCTTATCCACTTAGCAGCAGCAATGAGTTATCGCTAGCAGCAGGAACAAGTACACTAGCAGCAGCATCAACAGCAGCATTATCAGCAGTAGAATCAATACACTACCAGCAGGAATGAAACTTTGCACTACCAGCAGAAACAAATATACTACCAGCAGAAACATACTTAGAGAAATTCCCAATTCTTGAACTTCAGAATATTTAATTCCCAACAACCAGTCACTCCACAACCCTTACCGAAACAAAAAGAAACGATTGTTGATAAAGGAAAAGCGGTTGTTGAAAAACCAAAAGTGATAGCACCTGGCCTTTATAGGATTAGTCCCACTATTGCGTCTACCTCCACTTCTAAAACATATGGGAAAAACGACAAGAGCGTAAAAGATAATCCTAAAGAGTCTAGGAATGCTACAACAACTTCGAAGAACAACAATATAAATCCTAATGTGTGTGCCTTACCTTCTACAGGATTAGAAAGCACCTTTAGGAGCAGCAGACTACAGCCTAGGAGCATTACAAGGAACAATAGAGTCTCGCCTGTCTCTAAGAGTAGATTCCAGAATAAAGTTGAAGAAGTAGAAGAACACCCTAGGAATTTACCGCTTTGTAATAAGAGACATATGTCATCTGAATGTAATGTCAAAAGTACTATTTCTAATGCATGTAATGACTCTGTTTGTTTAATGTGCAAGAAATGTTTATCTAATAATATTCATGATGATTATGTTTCTAAAACTGTGCCTGTTACACATGAACAGAAGAATGTTCCAAAAGGAACTAGTGCTAGATCTAGATCTATAGGAAGACTAATTGCACGCTTTAGGTCAACCACTAGTAGTCAAATGCCTAGGAATGCTACAACAACTTCGAAGAACAACAATATAAATCCTAATGTGTGTGCCTTACCTTCTACAGGATTAGAAAGCACCTCCAGGAGCAGCAGACTACAGCCTAGGAGCATTACAAGGAATAATAGAGTCTCGCCTGTCTCTAAGAGTAGTTGCCAGAATAAAGTTGAAGAAGTAGAAGAACACCCTAGGAATTTACCGCTTTGTAATAAGAGACATATGTCATCTGAATGTAATGTCAAAAGTACTGTTTCTAATGCATGTAATGACTCTGTTTGTTTAATGTGCAAGAAATGTTTATCTAATAATATTCGTGATGATTATGTTTCTAAAACTGTGCCTGTTACACATGAACAGAAGAATGTTCCAAAAGGAACTAGTGCTAGATCTAGATCTATAGGAAGACTAATTGCACGCTTTAGGTCAACCACTAGTAGTCAAATGCCTAGGAATGCTACAAAAACTTCGAAGAACAACAATATAAATCCTAATGTGTGTGCCTTACCTTCTACAGGATTAGAAAGCACCTCTAGGAGCAGCAGACTACAGCCTAGGAGCATTACAAGGAACAATAGAGTCTCGCCTGTCTCTAAGAGTAGTTTCCAGAATAAAGTTGAAGAAGTAGAAGAACACCCTAGGAATTTACCGCTTTGTAATAAGAGACATATGTCATCTGAATGTAATGTCAAAAGTACTGTTTCTAATGCATGTAATGACTCTGTTTGTTTAATGTGCAAGAAATGTTTATCTAATAATATTCATGATGATTATGTTTCTAAAACTGTGCCTGTTACACATGAACAGAAGAATGTTCCAAAAGGAACTAGTGCTAGATCTAGATCTATAGGAAGACTAATTGCACGCTTTAGGTCAACCACTAGTAGTCAAATGCCTAGGAACTATCTTAAGTATTGTGTATGGAAACCAACGGGTAGAGAGTTCATACTCCAGAATGGCAAATTGAAAGCTGTTCAAATTGAACCAGTAGAAACTTTCTGTGAGTGTGATCCGGATTTTACCCCTAACCCCATCGAACCAAATTCAAAACGGTTTCCAAATACAAACTCTTCTGTTCTTCGCAGGTTATCGAAATATGTTTTTGGATCGTCGACTCGGGTTGCTCCAAGCACATGACCGGGAAACTAAAGCTGCTGATCAATTTCGTCTGGAAATTCATGGGAACTGTACGCTTTGGAAATGATCATGTAGCAGCTATTCTGGGTTATGGAGATCTTCAGTTTGTGAATTATTTGATCACTCGAGTTTACTACTTCGAAGGGTTGGGACACAATTTGTTTTCAGTCGGACAATTTTGTGATGTAGATTTAGAGGTTACATTAGGAGAAACACGTATTTTGTCAAAAATTTGGTTGGCGATGATCTCTTAACTGGAAACCGCAGCACCAACCTATATGCTATCGACATTAACCAAATGGCCTCTTCATCACCAATTTCTCTTATGACAAGAGCATCTGGAACAAAGTTCTGGCTGTGGCATAGAAGATTATCCCATCTCAATTTTGACACCATAAACAAATTAACCAAAGACAACATCGTCACCAGACTTCCTAAGTTCAAGTACACCAAGGAACACCTTTGTCCATCTTGTGAACTTGAAAAAAGCAAAAGGGCATAATATAAACCCAAAACTGTACCCAATTCAGAAGCTAAGTTACACATGTTGCACATGGACTTATGTGGCCCAATGAGAGTTGAAAGCATAAACGAAAAGAAGTATATTCTTGTTATGGTTGATGACTATTCAAGATATACATGGGTAAAGTTTCTGAGATCAAAAGACGAAGCACCAGGCATCATCATCACCTTTCTGAAGCGTATTCAAGTTCTACTTCAACCTCCAGTAAGGATCGTAAGAACAGAAAACGGCATAGAATTTACTAATCAGGAGTTAAGAACGTATTTTTAAGATGCTGGAATCACATATCAGACATCCGTTGTTAGAACTCCACAGCAGAATGGGGTAGTTGAAAGAAGAAATAGAACTCTTGTGGAAGCTGATGAGACGAAAAGTGTACCGCTTTTAGGGGGTCATTTAAGCCCTAATTCGTGATTATTTGATCAAATATTGCCCTAAATCATTCCTTTTGTCATTTTAGGTACTTTGGAGAAGAAATCTGGAAAAGGAAGCATTTTGGACGTTTTTGGAGCGAAAAGTGAAGAAAACGGCAAAGTCTCCAAAATCAAGCTGGAAACAGAGCTTGACGGCATCACGCTTTGTAGGTGACGGCGTCACGTACTGGCAAAAGGATGAATATGAATTTACACGTGACGCGCCAGAAGGTTTTGTGGAATTAAAGGGTGACGGCGTCACGTGTTAATGGATGTAGGCCGTCAAGTGTTAAGTTAAAGAGAGACGGGCCAGATGATTTTTGAAGGTGACGGCGTCAGGATCATAGACCTGACGATGTCAGATGATATAGAGTGACGGCGTCAAAGTATTCTTACACGAGAAGGAACCTTAGTGAAACCGCCACAAGTTAATCAAGACAATCACAACTCGCGCGCGGAGTAGCTGTTACTGTTTTGGCCATAAAATCCTCATACGAACTCGGATTTAGGTGATTCAAAAGGCCACGGATTCGGGACGAAGAAATCTACAATTTGGTGAAAAAGGGGATCTGACGCCGTCAAGTATATGGGCTGACGCCGTCAGATCGGGCCGACAGAAAGTTACCTATAAATATAACCTTATAACTTCATTATTTGTAAGCCCTAAACCCTAAGTCCGATTCTAGGGTTTAGGTAGGTGTTTTTACAGCAACTTAGAAGGTCTTAATCACTCCATAAACATCTTGTAATGGTGTGTTGATTCTATCTTAATTATGTCTTCCATTATTATTGTTGCTTGTTCTTCATTGATTATGTTTTACTAAATCACCTAGTGTTTACCTATGATTGTGTGAAACTTGTGTATAACTAATTAGAGCTTATTGATTTCTTGTTGATGTGTGTGTCCATCTCCATCAATTAGGGCGTGACAACTTCAATAGATCTAATTGGTTTAGCTTATAATTCTTGTTTCCTATTGTCTCTTGTATGATTGGATGATATCGATGTTAGGCTTAAGAAAACTGGCTAACCTCCTATACGGTAACTTGCTTGAACGTCTTAAGAAACATGAACCAAGGTGTACTAAGGTTAATTGGTTGTATTTAATGCATAAGCGAATTCTAGTGATCCCATGTTAGGAGCTTCTTAGCCGGCTCGACATTGGAGTGAAGTAGGAGCTTATAGAGTTGGGGAAGATCGTACACACCCCCACGATTGGTATTAAAGAATACAACCCGTCAATTAAAACAAGGTGTGACAATTCAATAGGTAGAATTGGATAGCTAGCAAGGAGTAACATATCATGGTAGACATGCTTCACTTCCCTTGTAGAACCCTAGTTTACTTTTCTTGCATATTAGTTTAGTTAGTAGCTTTTGGGTTAGTTGATTAGCAACTAATTCCGCCCCTTCTTCCAAAACACGAGATTTTTACTTGCTTTCCCTAAAATATAAAAATACAAAAAGAATCATCCATCACCTCTAGACCTAGTTAGAATAATTTCAATCCTAACGAACACTATTCTTTGAGTTGAACGATCAATCCCCCGGTACTTGCCACTTTACTATACTACAACGGTCAGGTACACTGCCTGGTGAGGATTGCAAGCCTCTTGAGATCCCTTGAGAGGTAAAACCTACTGCGAGGGCGCAATCCCACGCATCAAGTTTTTAGCGCCGCAGCCCGGGGAGTAGTTATTGCTTAGGTTGAAATTTATTTTTATTAGGTCTACTCATTAGATTCCTATCTAGTGAGATTTTTATTTTCTTTTTATTAGCTTTCTAGTAGTCTATCTTTTCTTTGTGTCTTTGTTCGTAAAAACCTTTCCATTGACTCTTCCGTTCACCATTATGGAGTACGCTAATCCACCATACCACCGACCACAAAATCCATTCTACCCTAATGACATCTTGATGTTCAAACAATATCGAGATGAACCCATATATGATGCATGGACTCGTTTTAAAATTTTACTCCGAATAGTCCCTCGTCATAGTTTCGCTTTAGCATCCCTAACCCAAACCTTTTACTATCGTGTCGACTGATGTGACCAAATGTGCATTGAGGATTTTGCCAATGGGGACTTTAGGGAATTAAATGCTGAAGAAGCATGGGATGCCATAGAAGATTGTGCCCAATATTATTATAGAGTAGACAACCCAACAAACATTAGTATAAGTCAATTGACCACAAATTTCAAGGATCATGAAACAAGTTTGTTTGGGGATGAGGGTAGAGTTGAGCCACCTAGCTGTATGTCATGGTTAGGCACTACCATAATACAGGATGAACATATAGGTGATCTTGACACAAGGAATGATGAGGTAAGTAACATAAGCCTGCTAGATACCCCACAAGTCCTACCATCATTTGAGGCACCCACACCGCCCATGACTTACCCGAAAGAAGTAGAAGAGACTTTAGGAATCCTGATGGAGGTAGAATCCTTGGACCAAGCACCACTAGAGGATATAGGTTTGAATACTTATAGTCATAACCTTACTCTTAGTTCTAGGGAATTTCCTAGTGTTGATGAACCGAAACCTCAACCTTTACACAACTTTCCATCCTTAGATACATTTCTAGGAGACAAAAGAGGAACCGACCCACCCATCAACCCATATTATCCGGGTAGTTTTAGGATGAAGGAAGCCATTTACTCACCCCCTTCACCTCACGTGGCATATTTCCACCCTAAGGGTGTGTATCGCTACTTTCACCCACACTTAATCCTAAGTGTAGGGAAAACCTCCCCTATTTCCGTTAAATAAGGGTAGAGTCAGGCTCGTGACTCGAACAAAAACAAGCGCTTATTGGGAGGCAACCCAAGCTTTATTTGTTTAATTGTTTGATGTTTTTATTTTATTTGTTTGTTTGTGTCTTATATGCTTAATCGTAATTGTTTAATTTTCATGTTTCGAATAATTTGTGAAAATGCTTTATCTTGTTTTTAACCTCGTCTTAATTGCATATAAAGGTATTTTACAAAAAGATAAGTGTAGGGAAGCTTATATTTTGTTAAAAAGAACGAAATTCGAACATGAAAAATTCACAATTTATGATTAGCATATATACTATCTTGTTTGTGTGTCAATACTTGTGGACATGTTTTATGAGTTCCTATTTGTAATTCATTCCACAAGTATCCTATCCTTTTATTGTTTTGTTTTGTTTTTATTTCTAAATCGGGAATTACATCTAGTTGTGGCTTTTCTTTGTTCTGTTTGATGCGTTGGTTTTTTGTGTTTGTTGATTATAGGTTATATTGGACAAGAAGATGATTATATTTCTGGAGTGAAGCTTTTCTATGCTCGTTTTCTTGGAGGAAGATTTAACCATGTTATCACATCATACATACCGAGCGAATCAGGGGAGTATTAGTTTCTTTCATTTTCATTTATTTTTACTTTTACATCTTTTACTTAGAACATTGGGGACAATGTTCGGTTTAAGTGTAGGGAGGGTAAATTAGGATGCCTTAGAAACTACAACTTCGCTTGATTTTTGTTTTGTTTAATAGTAAATGTGTAATAAAGCTAAGAGAAATACTTGTTAGGGCAATTTTAGCACTAAATTTAAAATTTTTTTTGCAACATATAGGAGTGAAACTTTAGTCTTAATAAGCGTCTCATGGATAGGAATTATATGACTAGCACAAAAACCGTACCACTCAAAAATTTCCACCCCAAATATGTGAGGTTCGCCCCTAGATCTGTAGGAAAAAGCATTCATTGTTGATGCTTGTGAGTGTACCGGTAGTATTTAGATTCTAGAACTTGTGATAGTGATGCATGCTGAGACCGCTAGTGAGACTACATTCGTGTAGTTAGGAATTACTACATGATAAGAGGCATTAGGATAACCCTTGTTTTACACCTGTATTATAATTACGTTGGCTACATTGGTCAAGTAATTCTCCCACACCTTTGCGATGTACTCATTTTTAGTACACGATACCCCTAGTACACCTCTCAGAGCCTATCTTTTTCGTTTCTAACTTTAAGCATTTTACTTAAAGGAAGAATTTGTTTACAATCCACCCCAAATGTACACCCAGATCGCCTTAGCCCACCTTGTATGCACTTATCTTTAGTGCATTATTGTCATATGTGTTAAACCCTTAGTTAATTGTCTAATTGGTTACATGGTTGCTAAGTCGAGTCATATCTTGTACATATTGTTTTGGGACGATTGGGACTCATGGGCAAAGTACTAGTGTTATGGAGTAATCGGGAAGAACATCATTTACTACCCCATATGTGTGTTAATATCTTAAAAGAACTCCAAGTGTTTTAATTTTCTTGATTCGAGTCATTAGCATAGTCATTTGTAAAGTATGTAAAAGTTCAAGTGTAGGGAGGAAACAAGCTCCCTTTGATGTATTATTTTGGATGGTAGAGTAAAAATTTATGCAAAAAAAAAAAAAAAAAAAAAAAAAAAAAAAAAAAAAAAAAAAAACATACGGGCTACCATCCGTTTCTTTTATTTTATTGTTTAAGTCGAAATAGTGTCTTGAAAAAAATACAAAAAGAGAGTCGTAGTAGCTTAAGTTAAGTCGAGTCTTGGCTTAGCAACGCCTCATTTTACATGTAATTGACTAAGACAATTGACTTGCCACCAGTAAAGTATCTCTTATCCAACAAACCGTGTTTTTCATACCCTTACACCTAACGTTACAACCTTTAAAAGACCTCTTTGATAGTTTATCCTAGGTGCTTACGCCAATGTGGTAAAGGTTTTGATCCTTTCCCAAGCCTATGGTAATCTATTTGCTATGACAGGTAATGAGTGATATTTCTCCATTTTCATATATAAATTTACAACACCCGAGAGATGAGAGTATCCAAACACTTAATGTGAGGTGCTAGTGTATAATTTCCGTGCTTGTTTTGACTAAGGTGGAACGATCATTTGTTGTAATTACTTTTATATTAATGTTAAATGACCCCTAACTTGTATTTTGATTGGTGGAAAAGCTCATTTGCTTGAGGACAAGCAAATCCCAAGTGTAGGGATATTTGATGAGACGAAAAGTGTACCGCTTTTAGAGGGTCATTTAAGCCCTAATTCGTGATTATTTGATCAAATATTGCCCTAAATCATTCCTTTTGTCATTTTAGGTACTTTGGAGAAGAAATCTGAAAAAGGAAGCATTTTGGACGTTTTTGGAGCGAAAAGTGAAGAAAACGGCAAAGTCTCCAAAATCAAGCTGGAAACAGAGCTTGACGGCATCACGCTTTGTAGGTGACGGTGTCACGTACTGGCAAAAGGATGAATATGAATTTACACGTGACGCGCCAGAAGGTTTTATGGAATTAAAGGGTGACGGCGTCACGTGTTAATGGATGTAGGCCGTCAAGTGTTAAGTTAAAGAGAGACGGGCCAGAGGATTTTTGAAGGTGACGGCGTCAGGATCATAGACCTGACGACGTCAGATGATATAGAGTGACGGCGTCAAAGTATTCTTACACGAGAAGGAACCTTAGTGAAACCGCCACAAGTTAATCAAGACAATCACAACTCGCGCGCGGAGTAGCTGTTATTGTTTTGGCCATAAAATCCTCATACGAACTCGGATTTAGGTGATTCAAAAGGCCACGGATTCGGGACGAAGAAATCTACAATTTGGTAAAAAAGGGGATCTGACGCCGTCAAGTGTAGGGTCTGACGCCGTCATATCGGGCCGACAGAAAGTTACCTATAAATATAACCTTATAACTTCATTATTTGTAAGCCCTAAACCCTAAGTCCGATTCTAGGGTTTAGGTAGGTGTTTTTCCAGCAACTTAGAAGGTCTTAATCACTCCATAAACATCTTGTAATGGTGTGTTGATTCTATCTTAATTATGTCTTCCATTATTATTGTTGCTTGTTCTTCATTGATTATGTTTTACTAAATCACCTAGTGTTTACCTATGATTGTGTGAAACTTGTGTATAACTAATTAGAGCTTATTGATTTCTTGTTGATGTGTGTGTCCATCTCCATCAATTAGGGCGTGACAACTTCAATAGATCTAATTGGTTTAGCTTATAATTCTTGTTTCCTATTGTCTCTTGTATGATTGGATGATATCGATGTTAGGCTTAAGAAAACTGGCTAACCTCCTATACGGTAACTTGCTTGAACGTCTTAAGAAACATGAACCAAGGTGTACTAAGGTTAATGGTTGTATTTAATGCATAAGCGAATTCTAGTGATCCCATGTTAGGAGCTTCTTAGCCGGCTCGACATTGGAGTGAAGTAGGAGCTTATAGAGTTGGGGAAGATCGTACACACCCCCACGATTGGTATTAAGGAATACAACCCGTCAATTAAAACAAGGTGTGACAATTCAATAGGTAGAATTGGATAGCTAGCAAGGAGTAACATATCATAGGTAGACATGCTTCACTTCCCTTGTAGAACCCTAGTTTACTTTTCTTGCATATTAGTTTAGTTAGTAGCTTTTGGGTTAGTTGATTAGCAACTAATTCCGCCCCTTCTTCCAAAACACGAGATTTTTACTTGCTTTCCATAAAATATAAAAATACAAAAAGAATCATCCATCACCTCTAGACCTAGTTAGAATAATTTTAATCCTAACGAACACTATTCTTTGAGTTGAACGATCAATCCCCCGGTACTTGCCACTTTACTATACTACAACAGTCAGGTACACTGCCTGGTGGGGATTGCAAGCCTCTTGAGATCCCTTGAGAGGTAAAACCTACCGCGAGGGCGCAATCCCACGCATCAGAAGCTGCTCGCAAAATGCTGATTTATTCTAGTACACCACTATTCTTATGGGCTGATGCTGTTGCCACTGTTTGTTTCACTCAGAACTGTTCCCTAATCCACCCAAGATTCAATAAAACACCATATGAGCTAGTGAACAATTAGAAACCTGATATCTCTTACCTTCACATGTTTGGCGCTTTGTGCTATCCAACGAATGACAGAGAAGATCTAGGGAAGCTGAAATCTAAGGGTGATATTGGAATCTTCATTGAATACTCAGAAAACTCGAGGGCATTCCGGGTGTATAATAGAAGAACAAAAAGGATAATGGAGATGATGATTGTGAAGTTTGACGAGATTTCACAAATGGATTCTGAGAGACTCGCTCTAGAACCCGCGCTTAACCCAATGACTTCTAATCAAAACAGATTAGGACCCGCACCAAACCCGCAGACTCCTGGACATATTAGTTCAGGACTCGTACCTCAAGTAGCTCCATCAAAAACACCTGAAAAACCTACACAACAAGAACTGGAAAACTTCTTCGAGTTAATGTTTGATGAATACTATGGTGGATCTTCGACAAATGCATCACAACAACATTCCGTTGCACCCGCTCAAAATTATCAACCACCACCAACACAAGATGCATCTACTACAATCGAAGATGAAGCACCACCTCCCTCAACATCATCTACATCTACTCCAGAAACTTTAGTACTTGAAATCTTTCTACCAAGAGTTGATGAGCAAAACCAAAACACACCATTTCAAGAAGAACAAACACTGAACCAAAACGATGCTGCGTTAGAAGAAGAGGTATTCGAAAACCCGTTTGCAACGGACTCTGCTGAATCATCTTCAAGGTTACAAGAACCATCTTACACGAATACGTTAAACCCAAGGTACCCTTCTACACTCAAATGTACAAAATACCATCCAATTGAACAAGTTATTGGTGAACCTTCAAGGCCAGTTCAAACGAAAAAACAACTCGCCACAGATCCCGAAATGTGCCTCTACATATGCTCAATAAGCCTCAAAGAACCAAAGAACATTCGGGAGGCGATGGCAGAAAATGCATCGATAAAAGCGATGCAGGAGGAACTTCTTCAATACCAGTTACATGACAATTGGGAATTAGTTCCAAGACCAATTGACCAACTTATCATTGATCTCAAATGGTTATGGAAGAACAAAAAGGATGAAGAAATGACTGTAATTCGCAATAAAGCTCGTCTCGTGGCTAAAGGATTCAAACAGGAAGAAGGGATAGACTTCGAAGAATCATTCGCACCAGTAGCAAGACTTGAAGCAGTTAGGATTTTCTTTGCCTATGCAGCTCACAAAAATATCATAGTATATCGGATAGACATCAAGACGGCATTCTTGAATGGAACTCTGAAAGAAGAAGTGTATGTGAGTAAGCCAGAAGGATTCATTGACAAGGAACATCCAGACTACGTCTACATGCTAAAGAAAGCCATTTATGGTTTAAAACAAGCTCCAAGAGCGTGGTATGATGAACTATCATCTTTCCTGATAAAAAACAATTTAACCAAAGGAACTGTTGATTCTACCTTGTTTACAAGAAAATACAAAGATGATATTTTGATTGTTCAGATTTACGTGGACGACATTATCTTTGGGTCCACTAATCCGAATCATTCAAAACATTTTGAAAATCTCATGAAAAGCAAATTTGAAATTTCCATGATGGGGGAACTTAATTTTTTTTTTTGGTTTACAAATACATCAATCCCCTCGTGGTATTTTTATTAATCAAGCTAAATATACAATTGGGATTTTGAAAAAAACATGGTATGGAAAATTGTGATTATGTTGGTACATCAATGGTCACTTCACCAAAAATCGGTGCTGATTTATTTGGAAAACCCATCGATCCGAAGAAATATCGGAGCATGATTGGTTCTCTCATGTACCTTACTGCTAGTCGACCCGATATTCATTTTGTTGTTTGCTTATTAGCACGGTTTTAGGAAAGGCCTACCGAACTTCACCTCCAAGAGGTCAAACAGATCTTTCGGTACCTACGAAGAACTATTAACATGAGACTTTGGTATCCGAAGGATCCCGAGTTTAAACTAATAGCATTTTCAGATGCCGATCACGCAGGTTGTCAAGTTACAGAAAAAGTACATCAGGTGGAGCACAATTTTTAGGTAAAAAGCTAGTAGGCTAGTCATCAAGGAAACAAGACTGTACTGCATTATCAACCGTAGAAGCCGAGTATATGTCTCTATCTGCGTGTTGTGCCCAAGTTCTATGGATGAGGACACAACTCACAGATTATGGCTTTACTTTCGACAGAATACCTTTGTATTGTGACTCGAAAAGCGCCATAACCATCTCGTGCAATCCAGTACAACACTCGAAGACCAAGCATATTAGAGTCCGCTATCACTTCATCAAAGAACACGTAGAAGAGGGTACTGTTGAATTATTTTTCGTGAAGACAGATTACCAACTCGCCGATCTATTTACTAAAGCCCTTCCAAAAGATAGGTTTGACGATTTAGTTTGACGAATTGACATGCGAAGCCTAACTCCTGAGGAGCTCGAACGTCTTCTCGAATTTTCTTGAAAAATATCTTTCAAAAAGCTTCGTTGTAAATATTTTTCAAAAACAAAATACAAATTTTGAAAAACCGACAAAAACAAAATACAAAAATAGAAAATTTTCAAAAATACAAAAAAATATAAAATAAAAAAATAAAAAAATATTCTTCTCACAACATGTCTCTCGTATAATCAATATTCTATATGTTTCTAGAAATGTCATTCAACAATGATACGGATATGTACAGATTTCTAAAACATGTCGTTTCTCAAATTTTCTCAAAATATGGATTTCGTATACTTCAGTACGAAACCCGAACTTAAATGATGACTTCTGATTATTTCAGATTAGGACTCGTACGTTCAAATATGAAATCATTTTCAAAATTTCGAGTATAAACAAACAAAAAGATTTCAAACAAAAACTCATTTTTCAAACAGCAAGTCTTGAGCACCTCTTCAAGATTTTTCAAAAGAAGGATTTTCAAAACCTTTCAAATTAGTGCTCAAGATAACTCCCTCCAAATCCTTAATTGATTTTAAAATTTATGTATGAAATATGCTTTTCATTAAGGGGGAGTATAAAAACAAAAAATGTTCTGATCTCATGCAAAACAAATCCGTCTATCTCTCCGAAAGCTTTTCTATTAATCAGTTGATATAAAAAATATCACAAATATGCTATTTTTGAGGGGGAGAAGACGTGATTAAAATGTGATCAAAATGTTTAAAGATTGTAGTTGAATCTCAAATGAGCTCGACTCAGATATAACCAACGAATTGACGAAGCTTAAATGTCAGTAATCGAAAAGACTTGTCCTGGACGGGTAATAATTTCAAGCTAGTCTAACTAGTGATGTAAGCGTGTCTCGAATAGGACTTGTCTAAGTAGAATGTACTGTCTCGAGAGACTTTCTTTGAACTTGACCAGGACGGGTAATAATTTCAAGCTAGTCTAACTAGTGATGTAAGCATGTCTCGAATCGGTCATATTCAATGAAAATCGATCAACTCAAAAATGCGAACTCTACCCAACATGTGCGAATTTATCTTAAAAACACATAAGCACATGTGAAAGGGGGAGTATTTCTGAAAAGACAAACTCTCAAAGTGAAAGAATGTGTTTTATAATTTTAAACACTTTGAGAGATTTTCACAAAAGGTTTTATGGCATGTGATCAATGAACCTAGGATAATCATGGAGTAATAAAGTGATTATGGTTAGGTTTATGTCCTATGATCCGCCAGAGCCGGAGGGATCTACCCAAGGACAATTCCAATAGATTAGAATTAGAAGTCCTTAGGTATGATTGAAAAAAAAGGAGTAAAGTGATGAAAGGAGAAAGAAGGGGTTGAAGAATTAAAAAGAAAAGTTTATGAAAGGGTGAAAAGAAATAGCTCTCCATGAAAACTTAGTGCAGAAACCGGGTTAATACACCTGCTATCGGTTATCACAAAGATGATACCGACATTGAAGACAAGACGTCATGGACCCAGTGACGCGCTGCACAACCCCTCCTAGGCACTCAAGTTTCTCTCAACAGATACTTGTTTCATTTCTCATAGAGAACCTTGCATAATCTATCGACCTCTCACTTCGAGATGTATTGATATTGAAAAGAAGGCCCTCTGCTCCATGCCTTCGACGACTAAAAACAAAACGCACGTAATCGAGTCTAGAGCCATGAGATTCATCAAAAATCTCTTAGGATACACTTCCTATGCATACACTTGTGTTCGCCAAAAAGGACACAAGTTGTGTAAGAGTCTTTATGAGATCTTCGGATATTGCCTTACATATTATGGTGGCTACTTGTCTCAAATGGTCTACAGACGTGGAGTGATACTTCGGTATACTTTAGCGGCTCACCTGAATTGTAGGTATACTTCGGTATATCTGCGTATGCCTTCTTGAGGGTATCCAATTCAGGAACAACCTTTGTAAGGATTAGAGATGTGTTTTCACACTAAGCTGATAAAACTCTCAAATTCTGAGCTTGTAAGTGCTGGAAATCCCGCCAAGGAGATTCCTTTCACGAATCGAGTCCTTAAGACGTGGGTCTTTACTTGGATTTTATCCATAGTATTGATAACTGTCCCTCAACGGGATTCGGACTGCTGATGTGCCCGACCAAGGTGAATAGAATCAAGACATTCATCAGTAAAACAATCGTAGTGGTCTGATCTCTAAGAAAAGTCTACCATGATCGATTGGTGATTTCAACTAACAATTATGCAGGTACTGATGATAGTCCCATGGAGGAAAGGCCACTAACCACCATCATATATTTCAACATCTACATCTCCTCATACTCATACTTATAAAGTTCATCCTCAACAAGCTCAAATCAAGAATGTTCAAAGACAAAAGTTCAAGTTAAAAACAATGAGTTACATCAAAGTCAAGAGCTAATCAAGAAAGTCAAGAACAAGTCGAAGTATCAAGTGAGGAAGACATAAGTATGAAGTTCAAAGTCTCTCCAAGACGTATAAGTATGATGGAGAAGACAACACAACAAATCATAAAAAGATGTTGACTGAAGGAAAAAAGGATCAAGAGACAATACTTCAAAGACCACAAAGCATGAAGGAACAAAGAATCAAGACTATTCTATGAGGACACACAAAGTTCAAGACCAAGAAGAAAAAAAACCTAATCACGTGGAGCATCGTTTGAATGACCACCACTTAGGGGGAGATTGTTAGCACTAAAGAAATGTGATGGTCATTCTTTATTAATATGAACTTTGAAACGTCTAATAGAATATGTAAATGATAGTTAACGGGCTCGTCGACTTGGATAAGCTAGCATTCTATTAGTTAAGCTTGTAAGTCTATTATTAAATGTAAATCCAAGTCCACAAACTAAACAAAGCCCAAGCCCATATCAAATCCCATTTGTATGGCTTTAGGAACTATATAAGGCACATACCTAGTCATTTTGTAGGTGTGCTTCAAGGTGTAGTGTGTGTGTTTTATTAATAAGATTTCTCTCTTTCTTCTCTCTACTTTCTCTCTCTAAGTTCACATACATCTCTCTTGTTGTCACCTAATACGCACTTAATATACGTGATAGAGTTGATATTTATGGTCCTACAAGGCTCAATATTGAATAATCTTGAAGAATTTGAGTTAGATATGAACTCACTAACCAAAGAAGTTAAGACGGTCCAACATAACTTCAATGGCCCCATGGAAGGAACAGCGGTAAAACAGCTCATGCATGAATCCTATAATAAGCAGAAAGAAAGTGAAGAAATGATTTGGGGAATAAAGACAGAATATAATCTAGCGTTACAAAGTCAAGCGAGCGCGATAAGAAGACTAGAAACCCAAGTAGGAAATTTGGAAAAATCTATCCGAAACAGAGATGTTGGTGGACTCCCTAGCACCACTGAAACCAATCCGAGAGATTTAGCTCATGCTATCACTACTAGAAGTGGTTTGAATTATAAAGAGCCGGCTTATCCTTCAACCACAAAGACCGTGTGAAGGAAGCCCCTCAAGATGAAGGTAATAGGAAGCAAGAGATTCCAGTTGCAGTACACGAAAAGAAATCTAAACCTTATGTTCCTCCCATCCCATTTCCAGGAAGGATTAAGAAGGAAAGAGAGCAACAACAATTCCAACAATTCTTGGAAAAACTCAAGGATCTTAGCATCAACATACCTTTCGTGGAAGCTCTAGAACAAATGCCCAAATAGGCTAAGTTTATGAAAGATCTTCTTACCCATAGAAGGCTTGCAGATCCAACACGGATTACCTTAAATGAAAGATGCTCTTTTGTACTCCTCAACGAGATACCTTCTAAGGAAAGGGATCCTGGGAGTTTTACCATTCCATGCACAATCAGAGGGATATCTTTTGAAAAAGCTTTGACTGACTTGGGAGCAAGCATCAGTCTTATGCCCTATTCATTATACTTAAAGTTGGAGCTGGAAGAGTTAAAACCTACCCGTATGTGCATTGAATTGGCCAAAAAATCAACCCAATTCCCTCGGGGAGTTGCCAAAAATGTTCTTGTCAAAATCGATAAATTCGTATTTCCTGTAGATTTTGTGGTGCTAGATATGGAGGAAGATGCAGATGTTCCAATTTTATTTGGGAGACCGTTCCCGACTACTGCACACGCTATAATTGACGTATTCAACAAGAAGATTTCTTTAGAATTTGAAGATGAGAAGATAACCTTCTATTTGGAGAGATCTATCAAATACGCTACTTTCACTGATGACGACAGTCAGGACTTTGATTTGGTCGATTGAACAGTTCATGATCATGTGCAGGAATCTCTCCCACAAGATCAGTTATGTTCCATTCTTTTGGTAACTGTTGAAGATTACAACCTAGAAGGTGAAAGGATAGCTCAAATGAATGAAGATGAGAAGAACGGAGCTACTTTATATCTACGGCGTAACCTTGATGAACAGGTTACGCCGTATTCTTTGGCCTGGAATAATGACAAGGACAAAATCAGAATTGATGTTACAACTTTAGGCACAGCTAAAACTGTGGATGAAGCAACTCATATTCCTAAACTCAAGGAGCTCCCATCCCATTTAGAATATGATTTTTTAGATGGAATCCTGATTTCCCAGTAATTATTTCGTCATCTCTTTCTAAACAATAGAAGATGCTTTTATTGCAGGTATTAAGCAATCATAAGGGCGCTATGGCTTGGAAGGTTTCTGGCATTAAGGGAATTAGCCCTTCGTTCTGCTCTCATAAAATATTAATGGAAGATGATTTAAAACCAGTAGTACAGCCACAACGAAGATTGAACCCGAAAGTTCAAGATGTGGTGAAGGATGAAATAATTAAACTTTTAGATGCAGGGTTGATTTATGCAATTTCCGATAGCCCATGGGTCAGCCCAATTCATGTTGTTCCCAAAAAAGGAGGCATGACAGTCATAGTCAACGAGGACAACGAGATGGTTCCCACCAGGACTGTAACTAGTTGGAGGGTTTGCATCGACTAAAGGAAGCTCAATGACGCTACTCGAAAAGACCATTTCCCGCTCCCTTTCATCGATCAAATGTTGGAAAGACTCTCAGGTCATGAATACTATTGTTTCCTTGACGATTTTTCTGGCTAATTTCAGATACCAATAGCCCCCGAGGATCAGGAAAAGACAACTTTTACTTGCCTGTACGGAACATTTGCCTATCAACGTATGCCATTTGGTCTATGCAACGCCCCAGCCACCTTCCAGAGATGCATGACGGCAATTTTTTCTGATATGTGCCAAGATTTCATGGACGATTTCTCTGTTTTCGGTAATTCTTTCAATTCCTGTTTAAACAATTTATCTAAAATGTTAGCTAGATGTGAAGAAACCAATCTAGTGCTTAATTGGGAAAAATGCCATTTTATGGTTAAGGAAAGATTTGTTTTAGGACATAAAATTTCCCAATCAGGAATTGAAGTAGACAAAGCTAAAATTGATGTGATATCTAGGTTACATTACCCCACTTATCTTAAGGGAATTAGGAGCTTTTTAGGTCATGCAGGGTTTTATAGGAGATTCATTAAGGATTTCTAAAAAATAGCTAAACCTATGACCCAACTGCTCATGAAAGACGCAAAATTCGATTTTAAAAACAAATGCAAACAAGCTTTTGACATTTTAAAGGATAAATTAACCACGGCCCCAGTCATTATTGCACCTGACTGGAATAACGATTTAGAACTCATGCGTGATGCTAGCGACTATGCTGTAGGAGCTTTTCTTGGGCAAAGGGTTGATAAAAAGTTTAAACCAATTTATTATGCCAGTAAGACCTTAAACGATGCCCAAGAACAATACACCACCACTGAAAAAGAACTTCTGGCAGTAGTCTAGGCCTTTGACAAATTCATGTCCTACTTAGTAATGTCCAAAACTATTGTCTACACTGACCACTCTGCTTTGAAGTATTTGTTTAGTAAACAGGATGCAAAGCCCAGACTAATAAGATGGGTGTTACTGCTACAAGATTTTAAGATTGAGATCAAAGACAAGAAAGGAGCAGATAACTTGGTGGCGGACCATCTATCTAGATTAGAAAACCCAGAGCTCGAAGAATTAAACGAGAAAGCTTTATGCGACTCATTTCCTGATGAGTACTTGATGGCAGTAAGAGTTAGGAAACCTGACCCAGATCTGTGGTATGCGGATTATGCAAACTATCTCGCCTCTAGGATCCTACCCAGTAACCAGACATACGACCAAAGGAAGAAGTTCTTTTTGGATCTTAAATATTATTTCTGGGAAGATCCATACTTATTCAGATCATGTGCTGATGGAATCATTAGAAGATGCGTATTCAGTGATGAATTACTATAGATCTTGGAACATTGTCACACAGGACCTGCTGGAGGACATCACAGAGCAGACACTACCACAAGAAAAGTGTTTGAGGCAGGATTTTATTGGCGGAGCATTTTCAAGGATGCTGCAAAGTATGTGAAGAACTGCGACGCATGCCAGCGGGCAGGTAACATCTCTTCACATAATCAGATGCCTTTAAATAATATCATTCTATGTGTAGTGTTTGACGTTTGGGGAATCGACTTTATGGGTCCATTCACCCCGTCTGGTAAGAAGTGCTACATTTTACTCCCCCCGTCTCAAAATTATTGTCCATATTTCCTTTTTAGGATGTCTCAAAATAATTGTCCACTTTACTTATTTAGCAAAAACTAGAGAATCTAGTGGATGAATATTCTATTTTAGTGGTTGAAAATTAAAGTACCCCCACTTTTATTAAACTTTGTGATTTTTCTCTCGTGACAATAATTTTGAGACGGAGGGAGTAGTTGCTATTGATTATGTGTCAAAATGGGTGGAAGCTGAGGCTCTACCAACTAATGATGCTAGAGTTGTTGTCAAATTTCTTAAAAAACTTTTCTCAAGATTTGGGTTTCCTAAGTCACTAATAAGTGATAGAGGAACACACTTTTGTAACTCTTTAATGGAAAAAACTCTTATGCGATACGGAGTAGTGCATAAATTAGCGAAACCCTACCATCCTTAAACAAGTGGGCAAACAGAAAACACTAATCGTGCTATTAAACGCATTTTAGAAAAGTCTGTTAAAGGTAATCGAAAAGATTGGGCGGATAAACTAGATGATGCCTTATGGGCATTCCGAACGGCTCACAAAACGCCTTTAGGAAGTACACCGTTTCGTATTGTATACGGTAAAGCTTGTCACCTTCCAGTAGAATTAGAGAATAAAGCCTTTTGGGCCCTTAAAAATTCTAATTTTGATTTGGAGGAAATAAAGAAACACAGGTTCACACAGATTAATAGACTGGCTGAATTAATGGACGAGACTTATGATCATTCCAAATCTTACAAGGAAAGGACTAAAAGATGGCATGACGCCAGAATCAAAGATAAAGAGTTTGAGGTCGGACAGAAGGTGCTAGTCTACAACTCTAGACTTAAGCTCTTCCCAGAAAAGTTGAAATCACGTTGTTGTGGTCCTTATACGGTAACTGCGGTATTCCCCTATGGAACAATTGAAGTTGTCGGAAATGATGGACGGTATTTTAAGGTAAATGGGCACAGGGCTAAAATTTATTACAGTGATGATAACAACAAGTTTTCACAGACCCTTTATTTCGCACCAACGTAGAGTACCATGGCCGTGAGTCTATCTTAAAGACTCATAAATAAACAAAAGTGCTTTTACGGGAGACAACCCGAATTATCCCTTTTTTTCATTTTTATTAGTGTAGATTGGTTTGGTTTATTTTGTTATGACTTTTTACAGGTATTAGAGAAAGAAGGACGGCTTGGAAACGCACCATGGAGTCTTTCACTCTTGGAATTTGCCTCAGAGAGTTTCTACGGCGTAACTTGCTGCTATGGTTACGCCGTAACCATCATCAGATATCTGAAGTTTTGTTAGGTGTCATTACTTACGGCGTAACTCACTTCATGAGTTTACGCCATAACTTTCTCCTGTACAAGAAAAATTTTAATTTTCAAAATAACTTACATACTTAGACCTTGTATTAGTTTTTAAATGAACTTTGTGGGTGTGTTCCCTGTAAACCCTCACGAGACTTCACTCGTCCACTCAGGACATTGAGTGGTTTAAAAGGCTTGTTGCATACGCTAAATGTATCCGTGATTCCTACGAAAGTGAGTTAGCATTTTATTTTTATTTTTAGATTTATGCTTGTGGGTAGTGACGTGATTTTAGGGATTTGAAGTTTGCTCATTAGGCGAAGCGAAGGCACGTTTTATCAAACATAATCCTTCTATCATTTTCAAGAGCAAATTTCAGGGGAGTTCTCGTTCTAATTCTACTTTTCTCTTTTATTATTGCTTATTTGCGTACAAAAGAGACTTTGTACATTTCAAGTGGGGGGACGGGAGTAGAATTATAACTTGAATCTTATTTGCCCGTTTTTCTAGTTTATTTTGAAAAATTATGCCATTTTTTAAACTTTTGACATATTTTTCTTAACCTAACTAGAATAGACCTTAGCCGAGCGCACTATAACCTTTGATTTCCTTGGTGAGATTTAGCCTTTCCCTTTCCTCATATTATTCAAATCCACCATATATTGAGTGTGCCGGTAGTTTGTAAACTTTAGAACTTGGCTTTTACATCATTTCGAGACCATAGACGAGTAGTGTGTCAAGTTAACTTGATACATTTGGAAGGGATATTTTGAGAAGGCAATGTTTAGGATTTACACCAAATAGCCCATATGTATTTAATTATGTGTGTTTATCGATTAGTAACCTCGACTTCTCGACCCCCGTGTTAAACCCTTTTGTTGCACTCACCTTTAGTGCAAGATACCCCTAGTTACACCCTTTTGAGTCATTCTTTTCATTTCTTCACCCATATAATGTATTGTTTCGTCACACCTATTCGCCTTAGCCTACCGTGTAGTCTTAGTTTATGATTGGGAAATTGCCGCTTGCTTAAGTTTGAGGTTTGGGTAGAGAGATTCGGGAATCACGCCTACATTGAAGATATATTTGAAGATCATTGAAGACCCCCCATATTCCTCATGTATGATTCATCTCAAGTGGGGGGAATGTTTTATTTGTTATGAAAAAAAAAATATTAGAGAACAAGAAAAAAAATATATATAGTAGTTTTTATTTATTCATATTGTTGTATAAAGGATGGTGTAAGTATTAGTAGCACTATTCCTTTGTATTTGAGCTTATTGGATTAGAATCGAGGATCCTACCTTGATCACATAAGATTGAAGATTAGAGTTGGTGGCTTATCTACATCAACTATTTGTTGAAGACCAAGTTAGTGTGCACCTCGCCATATTACATCCTACATTAGCACACTAACTTGTTACATCATGATCCGGTTTTTGCATCTTGAAGCTTAGACCTTGGATGGACGGTGGGCGGTGACAACTCAGTTATGGCTAAGACTATTTGCTTGTTTATTTTTATATTTCACCATTTTGTGCATCCCATGTCTTATCCTACCCTTCAGTTATGAACCATACTTAGGTGAGGGAGTGAGCAGTCATTGGTGTCTTGGCCATGGATTTGGTCATGTATCGATGGTCTTTATCGCCTTCGCCATAGTATGCTAGTAATGACAATTCACCCATAGCCTTATAAATTTGTTCACCCAACGTTGCCTTTAAGGATTGTTTTGACCTTAGCTCTAGTGGTGGAGATTTGTGTAACTGCCAAACCTATGATAGAATACATGCTACGATCGTGCAATGAGTGACCACCCCGAAATTGACACTTAGATTAGAGAGAGTATGAGTGTTTTGTTCCCATTTCGGGAGGTGTTCGGCTTTGATAAATTCTAGCATAGGAAGTTTTTAAACTCATATTTTCCAAGTCTTTTGGGAGATATCTTTTTAAGAATGATTCTAATAAGGTCTACTTGAGGGCAAGTAGAGTTCAAGTGGGGGGATATTTGATAACATCAAATAGTTCTGATATTTTAGTGACAATTTTCCCCTAACATGCTCATTATTTATGTCATTTTATTGGAATATATTGTGACAAATGGTAATTTTAACCTTATTTTAATAATAAATAAATATTTATTATTACTAAACTGCGCATTTCTATGCATAACTGAACATTTTTGAGCTCACGTAAACATTTCGGGAAGCCATCCCGCGGACTGTAGCTTACAATCACCACTGAAACTGTCTATTTTTGTCAGTAAACATAAATTATTCTATTTTTGTTAGTTACTGACAAGTCGCGTAATAAACCGAGGAGCTTTCTCGCATTTACTGAAAAACAACCCCACGTGTACTGACACTACAGTAGACATGGCAGAAGTCAAATAAATACATTTCTGAGCAGATAATAATATTTTATTATTATTCTGACAAAAACGTGGATAAAAACTTTATTTTATGTATATGTGTCCAAAAAGGTCAAACCGGGACTTTACGGTAACATTTAAGCTCACACAGACACACGATACACCAACGAGGATCAAAAATATTTTCCCTCCTCTTCTCTTTTGTCTTTTGTCGTTCACTAACACAACACAACAAGGGAGATCAAAATATTCACATACTCATTCTTTAATCCAAAAACTTCCTAAACATTTTCTCCTCACCATACCACTCGAACAACAATAAATTTCAAGATCTACAAAAATCAAGTGAAGTTTGAGCTAATTGGGTTGTACTTTCAAGAGTTTTGGGTCGATTGGAACGTGTCTTGGGTAAATTTGAAGCGGTTTGGTTCTTTTATTGGTCTCCATACCCACGTACAAACACACTCTTTGTAAAGAAACTTCAAAACTCATCTAGTCTTGTACATTTCATGTTTTTATGAGGTCTAAAAGTCTTACAAAGTGCTAAATGTATGTGTTTTGCAAAATTGAAAAAGCTAGGGTTTGGTGTACATTTTCATATGCTCGACTTTTTTGAAACATGTATAGAAATTATGTCATTTCTTTCTTGTGTGGTGAATCTTGTTACTTGCTATGCTAAATTGATAGTACAAATGAGCTTTGAACTAATTACGCGAGTTTAGGTAACATAATTGTTAATTTGAGCTTATATACAATTCGACATACCACAAAAATAAATAATTATTGGGGTTTTGAAAAACATAAAATTTTGGCTCTAGTGGTGAAAGGGTGAATTTTGTGCTTAACAACTTATTTGAAATAGCTTATTGAAATAAGCACTAGCTTATTGTTTCGACTTATTTTTTTTGATTTTTTGGGTCGTACGACACTCCTTGGGCCGAGCCTAATGAGTGTTGACCATGGTTGACTTGTTGACCAAATTGCTTATTAACAAGTGCTTAATTATAGTTAAAACTTAATTACGAAAACTATTTGGAAAAAAGGGCTTAAAGGTGTAAACTTAATTTTGGGCTTATGAAGTGTACGATACAAGTTGGGCCGAGCCCAACTAAATTTCGGCTTGTTGAACTTTTTGGCTAAACAGCTTAATTATTGTGCTTATTTGGTTTTTGGAAACTTAACGTAATATATAACGTAACTTAAAAAGGTTATTTGGTTTCGGACTAAAATTCAGTTATTGGGCTCACAATGGCCTATTCGGCCCAATTTTAGACTCGGGTGACAAAAATGAGTTTTTGAACATTTTTCGACCTTTTCTAAATATTTTGACTTATTAAAACGTTATATATCGATTAAAACTGTTTTGGACTTGTTTTGACATCTTAAGCCCAATTTGACCACTTAATGGGCTTTTCGGCGAAATATGAAATTTTATTGACTTTCTTTGACTTTTGGAAAAAGATTGACTAAACGTTGACTTTTATATCGAAACTTATAATTATTTCATGGAAATGTTAATTTAAATAAAAACGTAACGATATATATAGTTATAACCTAATATATATGTTTTGGACTAGAATTGAAAATGTTGATAACTTAAGGGACTATTTGAGTATTTTGCAACACTTGGAAAAAATGGAAAAACTTATAATTATGGACAGGTCATGCCCGATTTTTCTAAAAACCCAACACTTAGAGATTTTTGGTGAAAACCAACTAAAGTACGAAACGTATTATTTTATTATCAAAATATTAATTTCTCCAAATTAATATTTTAGAATTCTTTAGATTTATAAATATATTTTATATATTTATATACTTACAACTTTACATAAATTTATTTAATTTAAATACATATACAAATTACAATTTTTATAAATATCATTATATTATAAATACTTATATTATTTATAATATAATAATACCCCACTATCATCATCTTTCATTTAATTACACTTTAATATAATACATATATTATATTAACATACCAATATTTATTTAAGAGTAAATTGCAAAAAACCGTCCATGTGGTTTGTCAAAATTGTAGAAATCGTCCCTAGTTTTCTATAAGTGCATGCGGCGTCCCTGTCACGAAAGCTTTTGATCAATTTGGTCCCTGGTTTTAGCCGGTGTTAAGTGAATTCCGTTAGCAGTTACACGTTAACCATTTTTGGCCAACGACCGTTGGAACGTTCATCCTTTAAACTAACGACCGTTAATAATTTAATTTATTTTGATGAACTCAAATAAGTATATTTTATTACTATCATTTATCCTATTAATTTGACTTGTTTTACTATAATATGTATGAGGATTGATACTTAATCGTTTACTTTTGTAATTCTCAGGTAAAAACAAGCATTTGGTGAAACTTGGCGATTTTGGACTAATTATGGAGCAAAACGTGCATAAAGTTGAAGGTCTACTGACATGGACAAGATCAAGTCAATTCTGCTCCAGATGCGCCGCATCTCACTCTCGACATGCGCCGCATCTCTATCAAGATATCACCAGATACGATCCAAGATACAAGAGGACATGCGCCGCATCTAATCATGGAGTTACGCCGCATCTTCTGGCGGTGTACGAATATTCCTGAATATTATAATCTTGGACCCCACGCGAAGTTAAGTACATGCGCCGCATCTACTTAGTAGATGCGCCGCATCTTCCCTCAGACAGAAACTATAAATACCCCGTAGACCAGACGAATTACAAGCTCCGGAAAACCTAAAACCGAAGTTCGAACAGGAGAAACAAAGGACGAATTCAGTCAAGGAGGCAGCACAAGACACACCCAAATCAAAGATACAAGAGCTGTAAGAAGGTGCTGCATGTGTTTAATTCATTAAGTAGTTTTGTTTTATTGTGTTAGCAAACTTTAATTCATCAGGATTGGTGGCTTGTGTAATGTGACAACGAAAGATTGCACTCCCTTTAATACTTGCTTTCCCATCAATTAAAGTTTATATGATGATGTCTTTGGTTACTACTTATTAGTGCATTGATAACCTCTGTGTTTATTAGTGGCTTGCGGGCATTTGACTGCGGGACATAATGTGGCTCCCACGGTTATTACTAAATTGATCACTTAGGAATAACTTTTAGACATAAGTAATCATTAAGGGTTTACTCGCCGATAAGATTAGGACCAACGAGAAAGGGTTAACTACATACACTTCATATAAAGCTATCAATAAAACAAGTGACAATCTACTTAATCATAAGGACAGCCCTCTTATTGTCTCAAGTATTTATCTGTGTACGTGTGTGCTACTTGCTGATTCGTGCCTTTTGGTTTATTTTATTATTTAATTGCAAACAAACCGTGCCAGTCTCTCAGGCTGAAACCCCCTTGCGTTAGGATATTAAAATACTGATTAGGATAACGAGATAATACGTTCCACTCTTAGTGATCGACACTCTACTTACCATTATCTTCATACTGACCGGGTACACTGCTCGTTAAGTGTGTGTGTTATTGATAAGTCGGCTAAATATAAATTTAAAACTTGAGTAGGCATTAAAACTGCTAAACCGCAACGACACATCACGCGCATCAAGTTTTTGGCGCCGTTGCCGGGGAGTGAATTGTTATTATCTGTTAATTTAATTAGTATTTTAATTAGTTTTTTCTTTTTATTAGATTAATTGCATCATTGTACTATTTTGCATATTTGTTGTATTGTGTGTTAATTGTTTTCTTTTATTTTTGTGTGTTTATTTTCGTTTGTGTGTTTAATTTTTGTTTTTATTTTTCGGATTTTTCTGTTCTGCTATCGTTGTACTGTGCTAAATCAAACGATACGGCGCATCTGATCTCTCAGATACGGCGTATTGCTTTTAATTTTTTTTTTATATACAACGCGTTTAATTAATTCGATACGACGCATCTTTTCCCCAAGATACGGCGTATCTGTTTTTAATAAGAAAATTTTTCTAAGCGATAAAGTAATACGACGCATCTGCTTTAGCAGATACGGCGTATCTGTTTTTCGATAAAAAAAAAATATAAAAAAAAAAATTTCTAAACGTTAACGCCATACGACGCATCTGCTTTAGCAGATACGGCGTATCTATTATTTTAATTAAAAACAGTTTGCGAATTATTAAACAGATATGGCTTATCGATCTCTGTCGATACGGCGCATCTTTCTGAATCAAAAATCTTTTATTTTTAAAACGTAACAAAAATACGGCGCATTAACTTTTGTTAATACGACGAATATAATTTGATAAATATAGTTGATTTTTGATATTTACTTTGATCGGTCCGCTACTCTCGTGTGCAAGTTGTTTATTTTCAGGATAAAAGATAACTCGAGCATCACCAAGAAGGATTACATTCTGAACCGAACCAAGAGACGCTAGCTGAAGTGACCGAACATAAGACGACAAGAGTGGAGGAAAACTCAGTACTGGTAACATTGAACTTGTTAAATTCTTGAAATAGAATCCCAGGTAAACTCTACGATAATTCAACTGCCCAAAGGGAAGTTCTCTACACTATGATCTCATTTTTATTATCTATATTATACATCTGATTCAAATCGTAATCTTAATTTTGTATGCTTAAAAACGATATTTGTTCCTAACATCGGAATAAAGACTTATCCTCTAAACAATAAGATTACAATTATTAATGAAACGTTTATGCCTATTGCTCTTATTTTGAATTCATCTATATGGTGTGCCGTTTAACCCAAATTTGATGTATAAGGAACTGTGTTGCGGAGGCCAAGGTACGTTCTTCATTTAAATTTCGTTAACTAACATAGAGATACGGCGGATCTAAATATCCAAAGCGCCGTATCCCTGACCAACTAGGACTTATTGACTAGTCAACGAAATTAAATAGATACGGCGCATCCCAATTTTCTAATACGGCGCATCGTGTCGCCCTATAAATACGACGGGAATGCGCCGCATAAACACACACAGTTAAGAACACGCACTAAAATTATACTCGAATCCGATCATTCTTCTTTAATCCACCTCTAATCCGATCTAGAATCTTTCTCCTAATCATCAAATTAAGGTAATTACTCAATTTCGATTTAATCTTGTTTAGAACGAAAATTAGGGTTTATATGATTGAATCGATTCGTGCTTAAATGATATAGATATATGATTAGGACTTGCTCTAGATGGTTTCCCCCGTATTTAATTTGCATAAATAATTGAACTTATAACCTAATTTGATTTAACCGAAAATTTAGGTTTTGGGTTCGATTTTGAATATTTAGCGGGAAGGCGAATTAGCAGTGGTAGATTGAGATATTAGAACTGATATAAGGAGCATATAATACTGTGATATTTAGTGGTAGTTTACGTCACGGATACGGATTCTTGAAAAACGTGCCTTACCCTTTATTTTGTACTGATATGCTTTTAGATGCGGCACATCTAGGTTGATTAATGCGGCGTAACGACCTATTTCAAAATTGATAAAATTCTAGATACGCCGTATTGATTAATCTAGATACGACGCATCTCAATACGCCGTATCTATTGTCTTGCACCGCATCTCTTATACTTTATACAGATACGCCGCACTGATTAAATCAGATGCGCCGTATCTACCTTATTTCTAGACTGTTTACTGACTGTGAATATCTATTTCAGATGGCATTACCAGAGGTCACACTAAGGCATCAGTGGCTACAATTTGAGAACATGGGACTTACTCCTGCCACTCTAGAGGATTACTTGCATAGGCTTGACTCGATTTACTTCAAGAAAATATTCAGAGTCCAGGTTTTGAATTTTGACGATGTGGGGTTGATCGGTGGTGGACATGCAGCTGAGAGCTTACAGCATCGGATGGAGATGGTAGTTGTTGGAGACGATGAGGAGGCGGTGTTTAGGTCTAGTGCTTGGGAGAGACTATTTAGGATTGACGAGCCTCTGATTAGGGAGCTTATGCTGGAGTTCTTCAGCACGATTCATTACAGGGAGACGGATATGGAGATTGATACAGCTGACACACTGGCGTTTAGGTTAGGAGGTGTGCATAGGCAGATGTCGATGAGGCAGTTTATTTTGGCCATGGGGCTACACACTGAGGAGGAGCTTGGATCTGCTGGGTTTGCCAGATACTGGGCTGAGAGTTTATGGGTTGTCCCTGACAGAGGGGTATTCAGTGACTACTGGGTTAGGATTTCTTCGATGGGTGACATCGTTACTTCCACCCCATCCTACACATTGATCAGAGAGCCGATGAGGCGGCTATGCCACCGTTTGATTGCACTCACCATCGCTGGGAGGGGTCAGTCACCTGAGAAGGTGACCACTCTGGACCTCTTCCTCTTGAGGAGTATGGATGAGGGGATGTCGGTAAACATCCCCCACTTTTTAGCGCACTACCTCCACCGATCTGCTGCAGGGAGAGATCGGAGGAGCCAGATGACTGGCGGGCATTTTGTTTCGAGGCTGGCCCGCCATTTTGGAGTTATTGGAGCAGAGATCCCAGCGGGGCTGGAGGTTATTGTGGCCCGTCTCCCGGTTATCGATAGGGACTATTTGGTTAGACTCGGGATCTGCCAGGTGGCTGCGGGAGGCCACTTTTGGGCAGCATTAGGGCCCGCCAGAGCTGCAGGGCCAGAGGCGGAGCAGGGAGGACCTCAAGAACCTCCGGCTGCTGCTCCTGCCGACGAGGAGGTGCCACAGGCACCAGTACCCCCACGCACCATTGGTCAGAGACTTGAGGCAGTCGAGGGAGAGTTGAGAGCCCTGAGGAGAGACTCGGAGTGGGTAGTCATGAGTGTGAGCAGACTATTAGAGCAGCAGGGGATTACACACGTTCGTCCAGATGGTACTGAGGTTGCGGGAGTGACACGTGCATACGAGCGCAGAGTCCGCCAGAGGACTGATGGAGCCAGCACTTCCGGGACCCATCCAGACGACCACACTCACCCATGACCTTACTCTCTTGATTTCATAGACATTGTTCCACACATTATTATTACTTTTTGGATTGTACTAATCACTATTCTTATGTTTATATTTAATGTTTCAGTTTATATTTCTTGTTTTATTTGATGAAGACTGGCATTAAGTTCAGCATGAGAGTACGAGAGGACGTATGAGATTAAACCGTGGAACGAGTCATTTTACAACAGACTGTTATCAGTCTGTTTGATTACTACATGCGCCGTATCTGCTTAAACAGATGCGACGCATCCTATCCTTTACTTCGTTTTATTTTGTTTCCAGGCCGCACGAGGATACGGCGCATCTCAATTCTGAGATGCGACGCATCTCCTGCAATGGTCATATCTTATTTTATTTTTCTGCATTTTTATTTTTTCGACTTTAAAACTATTTATCAGTTTATTTTAATGCGGCGCATCCCTGGTTAAGGATGCGGCGCATCTCTATTCTGATCCGTATTTATTCCAGGCTCGATACGGCGTATCTTCTTCCATAAGATACGGCGCATCGACTGACCTGATGATTTTCAGTTTTATTTTTTAAGTTTTATTTTTCCTAACTACTAATGTATTATGCAAGTTTGAACCTTTCTTATCTTAGGTGTGTTTTAAAGCATTGGTGGTATTATAGTTTCCTGGATTTCCTGTGGATACATCAAGTATGAAGCTTTAACGTTCTAATCCACAAGAAGTTGATTTTTGCTCTTATACTAATGGAGGATCATACCGAGCAAATCTCAGGGGAGTTTTTTTTGTTCTAATTCTTTTAATTTCCAGTTTTTAATCTTTTATACAAACAACGAGGACGTTGTTTAACTTAAGTGGGGGGATTGGAGAATTAGAACACTTAACAATTACTTGTCCTAAACTTTTTCAAAAATTATGCTTAAAATGTGCTTAATATATCAAACTTAAAATTTTTTTTAGCATGTTTTTGTTTAAGATCTAAGTTGCATAACTGCACACATGACGTTATTTTCAAAAATTATGATTTTTCAAAATTCACAAATCTATGAGTGTGCCGGTGACTTGTAAACTTTAGAACTTGGCTTGTATACTATTCGAGACCACCATAATAAGTATTATTTATATAATTGGAGTGACTTGTCTAACTTGGTAAATTTCTAGGATTACACCCAAATAGCCTATTATATGTTATGTGTTATTAACTAACTACACTGGTTAGTTAACCCCCGTATAAACCCTTTTGTTACTCTCATTTTTAGAGTAAGATACCCCTAGAAAAACCCTCAGAGCCATTCCTTTCGTTTCTTACACCTATGTTTAAAATGTTTTGTTACACCCTTACACCTTAGCCTACCCTGTAGATTAGAATCCGTGGTTGGTTGATTGCTATAGGCAAAGTGTGTTTCCTTACATTACCTGTGTTCGCGTGCGTAATTCATTATCTATGGTTAGGTCGGGAAATTGCACAATGCAATTGGAGTGAAAGTAAATATTGTATATTTTGGAGTTTATTTTTCGTGTGTTTACTACTTTCACTATTACCATTATTTCTGAAGTCATGAAAAGTATGGAAAAATTATCCGGAAAGAAAGTTATAGTGATGTGGTGAAATTTTACACATTTATGTTTATGTTTAAAAAAAAAAAAAAAAAAAAAAAAATCGAAAAAATGAGAAAAGAAAAAGAAAGAAAGAAAAAGTTGGAAGTTAGTTTTAACCAACTTATGTAAAGTTATGTAAGTGGTCGATATCACCACTATTTGTTGTACTATATCTATGGATTGAATGGGAATTGGCAGTTATGGGAACGCCAATTAAGGTTTATTCTTTGATTGAGATCTTGTTGAGTATAATTCGTGTCTACCTAAAGCGTGTGTTTCAAGTGTTAAAGCGTGAGTTATTCGATGATATGAGTCTTATTCATGGGATGGTTGGGATAGTGATTAACCACACTTAGGATTTTAATTTATTTGTTTTGTTTATTTTTATTTTGGCACCAATTTATATCCCAAATGTTATCCATGTCCTTTATTATTCTTTATCCAACCAAACCTTTGATTTATTGAGATTAGGGATTTGAGCAATCTTAAGTATCGTAGTCGTGGATTCGGCTATGTATTTATGATTTTGTCGCCCTTTTTGATATATTATTATTGGTGAAGTTTGGACCTATCTTTAGCCTATTCGAGTTAAGGATTTGAGCAATTGCAAGTATCGTGTTCGTGGATTCGATCATGTATTTGTGATTTTGTCGCCTTTTCTGGAATTTGAGATCGATAGTGAAAGAGAATAATTAACCCTTAAGCCTAAAAACCCTTTTTACCGCTTTAGACTTGTTACTCCTTAGCTTTAGTGGTGGAGATGTGTATACTTGCCAAGCTTATGATAGAATATTCGTCGCGACTGGACAGTTAAACGATTAGATTTGCTTTTATCGACTTATTTTATTTTACTTCTGAATCGTTAAGTGTTTAGTCGTGTGATTATGAAATAAACGAATACATGCTTAAATATAAAAATAAATCCTAACATCTTTTAGGATACATTTTCATAAAAGAAATTCTAAGGTTTACTTGGGGACAAGTAAAGTTCAAGTGGGGGGATATTTGATGAACTCAAATAAGTACATTTTATTACTATCATTTATCCTATTAATTTGACTTGTTTTACTATAATATGTATGAGGATTGATACTTAATCGTTTACTTTTGTAATTCTCAGGTAAAAACAAGCATTTGGTGAAACTTGGCGATTTTGGACTAATTATGGAGCAAAACGTGCATAAAGTTGAAGGTCTACTGACATGGACAAGATCAAGTCAATTCTACTCCAGATGCGCCGCATCTCACTCTCGACATGCGCCGCATCTCTATCAAGATATCACCAGATACGATCCAAGATACAAGAGGACATGCGCCGCATCTAATCATGGAGTTACGCCGCATCTTCTGGCGGTGTACGAATATTCCTGAATATTATAATCTTGGACCCCACGCGAAGTTAAGTACATGCGCCGCATCTACTTAGTAGATGCGCCGCATCTTCCCTCAGACAGAAACTATAAATACCCCGTAGACCAGACGAATTACAAGCTCCGGAAAACCTAAAACCGAAGTTCGAACAGGAGAAACAAAGGACGAATTCAGTCAAGGAGGCAGCACAAGACACACCCAAATCAAAGAAACAAGAGCTGTAAGAAGGTGCTGCATGTGTTTAATTCATTAAGTAGTTTTGTTTTATTGTGTTAGCAAACTTTAATTCATCAGGATTGGTGGCTTGTGTAATGTGACAACGAAAGATTGCACTCCCTTTAATACTTGCTTTCCCATCAATTAAAGTTTATATGATGATGTCTTTGGTTACTACTTATTAGTGCATTGATAACCTCTGTGTTTATTAGTGGCTTGCGGGCATTTGACTGCGGGACATAATGTGGCTCCCACGGTTATTACTAAATTGATCACTTAGGAATAACTTTTAGACATAAGTAATCATTAAGGGTTTACTCGCCGATAAGATTAGGACCAACGAGAAAGGGTTAACTACATACACTTCATATAAAGCTATCAATAAAACAAGTGACAATCTACTTAATCATAAGGACAACCCTCTTATTGTCTCAAGTATTTATCTGTGTACGTGTGTGCTACTTGCTGATTCGTGCCTTTTGGTTTATTTTATTATTTAATTGCAAACAAACCGTGCCAGTCTCTCAGGCTGAAACCCCCTTGCGTTAGGATATTAAAATACTGATTAGGATAACGAGATAATACGTTCCACTCTTAGTGATCGACACTCTACTTACCATTATCTTCATACTGACCGGGTACACTGCTCGTTAAGTGTGTGTGTTATTGATAAGTCGGCTAAGTATAAATTTAAAACTTGAGTAGGCATTAAAACTGCTAAACCGCAACGACACATCACGCGCATCAATAATTTAATTTATTTTGTTTATTTTTAGTTTTTCGATTTTTATATACATTTTTTATAAAAAAATATACGTTTTCATATACGTTTTAATACTTTTTATATATTATATACGTATTTATAAAAACATATATGTTATTATACATATACGTTTTTAACACATTTTTATATGTTTTTATATACGTTTTTTTTATACTTTTTATATATTATATACGTATTTATAAAAACGTATATGTTATTATATACTTTTTTATACACATTTTTATATACTTTTTATACGTTTTTTTGTACGTTTTTGCACATTTTTATACACATTTTTATATACTTTTTACACGTTATTATATACGTTTTTATACACATTTTTATATACTTATTATATACGTATTTATAAAAACATATACGTTATTATATACGTATATAAAAACGTATATTTTTTTATAAAAAATGTATAAAAACGTATACGTATATAATATATAAAAAGTATTAAAAAAAGTATATAAAAAAGTATAAAAACGTGTATATAAAAACGTATATAAAAGCGTATAAAAACATATATGAAAACGTATATGTTAAAAAAACGTATGTAAAAACGTATAAACACGTATATATAAAAACGTATATAAAAGCATATATAAAAACGTATATGTTTTTATAAATACATATATAATATATAAAAAGTATATAAAAACGTATAAAAACGTGTATATAAAAACGTTTATAAAAGCGTATAAAAACATATATGAAAACGTACATTTTTTTTATAAAAAATATATATAAAAATCGAAAAACTTAAAATTAACCAAAAAAAATTTTAAATTATTAATGGTCGGTAATTTAAAGGATGAACGTTGCAATGATCGTTGGCCAAAAAGGGCTAACGTGTAACTACTAACGGAATCCACTTAACGCCGGTTAAAACCAGGGACCAAAATGATCAAAAGGTTTCGTGACAGGGACGCCGCCTGAACTTATGAAGGACCAGGGATGATTTCTGCAATTTTGAAAAACCACATGGACGGTTTTTGCAACTTACTCTTTATTTAATTAATTACAAGCCCTAATTAATTAAATACTTAGTTATTAAAATATATATATATATATATATATATATATATATATATATATATATATATATATATATATATATATATATATATATATATATATATATATATATATATAAGATAACATATATATTACTTGTGCATTTTCGACTACGATTACGAAACACAGATGTTTCCGTTACACGTACTTTCACCCTACACTTTCACCAGAGCTATTGATGAACTCAAATAAGTACACTTTATTATCATCATTTATCCTATTTATTTGACTTGTTTTATTATATTATCTATGAGAATCGATACATTAATGTTTACTTTAGTAATTCTCAGGTAAAAACAAGCATTATGTGAAACTTGGCGATTTTGGACTAATTATGGAGCAAAACAAGCGAGATGTTAAAAGTCTACTGAAATCCAGAAGATGCGCCGTATCTCATTCAACAGATACGACGCAGTATCATACTTAGATGAATTCGAAGACCATTGCCTGACTTTGAAGAATGCGCCGCATGCAATTCTGTCATGCGCCGCATATGAAACTTTGGTCAAAGAAGAAGATCAAGCTCGTTCTACTCCAGATACGCCGCATTATACTTCTAACATACGGCGTATCACTATCAAGATTTCACAAGTTACAATCCAAGTACATGCGCCGCATACAAAGATCAAGTTACCCGCATCTGAAAGACGGTGTACGAATATTCCAGAATATATTAATCTTGGACCCCACGCGAAGTTAAGTCAATGCGCCGCATCTATCAACACAATGCGCCGCATCTATCCCTGAGACAGAAACTATAAATACCCCAAGGACAGATGAATTTAAGAGCTCTCGAAGACCGAAGAGAGACATAACCCTAGAGCCGAATTCAGATGACCAAGCAGCACAAGACACACCTTAAACAAACATACAAGAGCTGTAAGA
Organism: Artemisia tridentata subsp. tridentata; assembly: GCA_021014915.2. Taxonomy (NCBI): domain Eukaryota; kingdom Viridiplantae; phylum Streptophyta; class Magnoliopsida; order Asterales; family Asteraceae; genus Artemisia; species Artemisia tridentata. The sequence goes on along the minus strand of CP139505.1, from coordinate 288,083,105 downwards.
AGGTCCTGCATGTATTCAATTCATTAAGTAGTTTTGTTTTATTGTTTTAGTACACTTTAATTCATCAGGATTGATGGGCTTGTGTCATGTGACTACGGAAGATCATGCACTCCCCTTAATATTGCTTTCCCATTAATTAAAGTTTATATGTTGATGTCTTTGGTGACTTTTATTAGTGCATTGATAACCTCTGTGTCTTGATACTCCCAAGGACAGACGAATTTAGTGATACGCCGTATGTTAGAAGTATATTAGTGCATTGATACTCCCGGCTCCCTTCACATGGCACACGCAGAGTCCGACCTAGGACCGATGATGCTAGCACCTCAGGGACTCGCTCGGCTGATGGAGATGACTCCCCACATCCTTGATTTCATGTGTTTGATATTATAGACATTATTCCTCGTACATTTTTACTCTTTTGGGATTGTACTAAATATTATTATCATGTGTTTATTTAATGTTTCAGTTTATGTTTCTTATTATGTTTGATGGAGACTGGCATTAAGTTCAGCATGAGTGAACGAGAGAACCCGAGAGGTAAACCGTGAAACGTGCCAATTTAACAACAGACTGTTAACAGTCTGTTTGGTAACTACATGCGCCGCATTTAGTGAAACAGATGCGACGCATCCTATCCTTTATTTTATTTTATTTCGTATTTATTCCAGGCTCGATACGGCGTATCTTCTTCCATAAGATACGGCGTATCGACTGACCTGATGATTTATAGTTTAAATTTTTTGGTTTTATTTTTACTAACTACTAATGTATTATGCAAGTTTGAACCTTCTTAACTCAGGTGTGTTAAAATCTAAATGGTATTATAGATTCCTGCAATTTTTGTGGATACATCATTTATGAAGCTTAAACGTTCTCGTCCACAAGAAAGTTGATTTTTGCTCTTATACGAATAATGGAGGATCATACCGAGCAAATCTTAGGGGAGTTTTTCTGTTTTAATTCTTTTATTTTCCAGTTTTTAACCTTTGACACAAACAACGAGGACGTTGTTTAACTTAAGTGGGGGGATGGAGAATTAGAACACTTACTTGTCCTAAACTTTTTCAAAATATGCTTAAAATGCGCTTAATATATCAAAAATTAAATTTTTTAGCATGTTTTTGTTTAAAGTCTAAATTACATAACCGCACACATAACTCTATTCTTTCAAAAATATTAAAACTTTAGTGTGCTGGTGACTTGTAAACTTTAAAACTTGGCTTGTATACTATTCAAGACCACCATAATGAGTATTATCTATATAATTGGAGTGACTTGTCTAAATTGGTAAATTTCTAGGATTACACCCAAATAGCCTTTATATGTTATGTGATATTAACTAACTACACTGGTTAGTTAACCCCCGTATAAACCCTTTGTTTACTCTCACTTTTAGAGTAAGATACCCCTAGAAAAACCCTCAGAGCCATTCCTTTCGTTTCTTACACCTTTGTTATAATATTTCGATACACCCTTACACCTTAGCCTACCCTGTAGATTAAAATCCGTGGTTAATTGCTTTAGGCAAAGTGTGTTTACTTACATTACCTGTGTTCGCGTGCGTAATTCATTATCTTTGGTTAGGTCGGGAAATTGCACAATGCAATTGGTATGAAAGTAAATATTGTATAACTTTTAGTTTATTTTTCGTGTGTTTGCTACTTTCACTATTACAGTTATTTCTGAAAGTATGAAGATTATGAAAAATTATCCGGAAAAATAGTGATAGAAAAGTTGTGAAATTTTACACATAATTAAAGTAAAAAAAAAAAAAAAAAATCGGAAAAAAAAATAGAAAAGAAAAAGAAAAAGGAAAAGTTTGAAGTTTGTTTTAACCAACTTATGTAAAGTTTTGTATTAAGTGGGAGATATCACCACTATTTGTTGTTGTATATTATATTTATGGATTGAATGTGAGTTGGCCGTTATGGGAACGCCAACTAAGGTTATTCTTTGATTGAGATTTTGTTGAGTATAATTCGTGTCTACCTAAAGCGTGTGTTTCAAGTGTTAAAGCGTGAGTTATTCAATGATATGAGTCTTATTCATGGGATGGTTGGGAAAGTGATTAACCACACTTAGGATTTTAATTTTTCTGTTTTGTTTATTTTTCACTTTACACCAATTTGTATCCCAAATATTATCCAAACCCTATATCATTCTTCATCCAAACCTTTGATTTATTGAGATTAGGGATTTGAGCAATCTTAAGTATCGTAGTCGTGGATTCGGCTATGTATTTATGATTTTGTCGCCCTTTTTGATATAATATTATTGGTGAAGATTACTTGGTCCTATCTTTAGCCTATTCGAGTTAAGGATTTGAGCAATTGCAAGTATCGTGGTCGTGGATTCGATCATGTATTTGTAATTTTGTCGCTTTTTCTGGAATATGAGATCGATAGAGATTAAAAAGGATGATCAACCCTTAACCAACAAACCCTTTTTACCGCTTTAGACTTGTTACTCTTTGGCTTTAGTGGGGGAGATGCGTATGCTTGCCAAGCCTATGATAGAATATTCGTCACGACTAAGCAACTAAACGATTTAGAATTGTTTTACATTTAAAATTATTTTGGTTTCTACTTCGTTAAGTGTTTGGTTGTGTGATTATGACAAAACGAATACGTGCTTAAATATAAAAATAAATCCTAATATCTTTTAGGATACATTTTCATACGATTAATTCTAAGGTTTACTTGGGGACAAGTAAAGTTCAAATGGGGGGATATTTGATGAACTCAAATAAGTACATTTTATTATCATCATTTATCCTGTTTATTTGACTTGTTTTATTATATTATCTATGAGAATCGATACATTAATGTTTACTTTAGTAATTCTCAGGTAAAAACAAGCATTATGTGAAACTTGGTGATTTTGGACTAATTATGGAGCAAAACAAGCGAGATGTTAAAAGTCTACTGAAATTCAGAAGATGCGCCGTATCTCACTCAACAGATACGACGCAGTATCATACTTAGATGAATTCGAAGACCATTGCCTGACTTTGAAGAATGCGCCGCATGCAATTCTGTCATGCGCCGCATATGAAACTTTGGTCAAAGAAGAAGATCAAGCTCGTTCTACTCCAGATACGCCGCATTATACTTCTAACATACGGCGTATCACTATCAAGATTTCACAAGTTACAATCCAAGTACATACGCCGCATACAAAGATCAAGTTACGCCGCATCTGAAGACGGTGTACGAATATTCCAGAATATATTAATCTTGGACCCCACGCGAAGTTAAGTCAATGCGCCGCATCTATCAACACAATGCGCCGCATCTATCCCTGAGACAGAAACTATAAATACCCCAAGGACAGACGAATTTAAGAGCTCTCGAAGACCGAAGAGAGACATAACCCTAGAGCCGAATTCAGACGACCAAGCAGCACAAGACACACCTTAAACAAAGATACAAGAGCTGTAAAAAGGTCCTGCATTTATTCAATTCATTAAGTAGTTTTGTTTTATTGTTTTAATACACTTTAATTCATCAGGATTGATGGGCTTGTGTCATGTGATTACGGAAGATCATGCACTCCCCTTAATATTGCTTTCCCATTAATTAAAGTTTATATGTTGATGTCTTTGGTGACTTTTATTAGTGCATTGATAACCTCTGTGTCTAGCTGAGTCTTGCTTGGGTCGCCATGCCCCTTCCTCGCCTATTTATTTTAGCGTCTCTTAAATAAATAGGATAGACATAAGTAATCATTAAGGGTTTACTCGCCGATAAGATTAGAGCCAACGAGAAAGGTTTAATTATATACACTTCATATAAAACTAGCAATAAAACAAGTGACAAACTATTTAATTATCAGGACAGGTCTTCTTATTGTCTCGAGTATCTATCTGTGTACGTGTGTGCTAATCGCTGATTCGTGCTCATTAGTTTAGTTTTCTATTTAATCATAACCAAACCGTGCCAGTCTCTCAGGCTGAAACCCCCTTGCGTTAGATTAGGTTGTATAGCTAACTTAGGATATTAAAATACTGATTAGAATAACTAGATAATACATTCCACTCTTAGTGATCGACACTCTACTTACCATTATATTCATACTGACCGGGTACACTGCTCGTTAAGTGTGTGTTATTGATAAGTCGGCTAAATATAAATTTAAAACTTGAGTAGGCATTAATACTACTAAACCGAAACGACACATAACGCATATACACCACATCAGCCATCACTCAGGAGTTTTTAACGATAAACCACATTTCGAAACGTACTTTACCACACAGCAAGAAAGAAATACACAAACACACTAAGACTTGTAAACTTTACAAATGAGTCAATAGGTTTAAAACACGAGTTGTGCACTAAGACTTGCCATACTTATCTAGGTCGCGTGTCGGAGTGATTGCACTATACTGTTAGATTTTGCTAGCAGATTGCAACTATTTGAGGTGAGTTTATAGCCCCATTTTTATATGAACTGTTTTATAAACCTTGGGGTGAGAAACATGCAAAACTGTTTTCATGGATCTAAACTGAACTTTTATTTTTACACACTAGTATGCGGATAACCTAAGTATGTATGATCCTACTATGCCCAATATCATCAACCATCAATTCCTGCGGGAAGCGCGTATGATATAAATAGATTTATTAGGGGTGACTCCCCCGTTAAGTTGGCCCGGCAGGTCAACGCGAGCGTATACCATGTCGGATTTTCCGAGTGTATTGGGATAAACGCTCGCGGGCACCCTTGTTATGCTATGCCGATTAGGCATATTGTTTGTCGTAGCCTCGGTTGTATGAGCTTAGTGTTAGCATGCGGTTAGTGTGTGCCTGCTGATTTATTTGTTATGGTCCATATATGCTTATTTACTATAAACCTATGAACTCACCAGCGTTAGCTGACCTTTTAACATGTTTTTCTCAGGTGTTTGAGTATGATACTGTTGAAGGCATGGCATGGCATCGGTCATAATTACTCTGAAGTGTTTTCACACAAAACTGAAAAGTTTTATTGGGACCGACATGTTTTATGGGCATATTTTCTTTAAATTGAACTATTTGTAAAACGATTTGAATTTGGTAATGTAAATTGTTTTAAAACGGATTTGATAATCCGTTCTCTATATCTGTGTGTTGTGATTACCAATTTAGTAGCACCCAAACATGTATGTTTCCGCTAAACCAGATTTTGGGGGTGTTATAGATTGGTATCAGAGCCTTGGTTATAGAGAACTAGGTACATATAAACCCTAAACTATAACCGCTTTTACAAAAATGTTTACTTATGACCATCAGATGCATGCCTGACTCGTTTGCTATGAAATGACTGCTGTTTGTTTTATATGATTAAGCGCTATACTATGCTGTTTGAGTATTTTATTTAACATATATGATATAAGTATTTTATATATACTTACATATAACGTACCATACGTGTCACAGCGTCTCGCCCTCCTCCTACTAGTTCACACCCACATACACTGACTTGTGGTAATCACACCATATACTGGCTTATACTCGCAGGGTTATACCTTTTTCCTATGTAACCTCATCATTCCACTTCGAGTTTAAATACTCGCCACATACCACATGAATTCATTTTCTTTTCAACTCCGAGTTTGAACACTCGACTTACTCTACATGAACTTACAATTCGACTCTGAGTGTGGACACTCATCTTATTCTTTTGAAACACTTATATTACCATTGTATAGAGACCCACCAACTTATGTGAACACGACCTTAACCTACCGCCCTATAACATATCTCCTTAAACCATCTACTCTTAGGACACATCCTTACTATGTCTCACACTTCTTTTCTCATTGTGAAGGACCATATCACTTGAGAGGCAAGACCTAAACTCCGCAGCCATGGAACAACTCATAGCCCAACGGGTAGCAGAGACTATTGCTGCCTACGAGTCAGGAATCCGCATGGCTTGCGACTTGATGAACCAAGGGGCACTTCAAGTAGCTGAGAGGATTAACAAAAGGAGGAAACAGGAGAACAGCCAAGGAAACAAAGGGGTTCCACAGCCTCTCAGAAAGCCAAAGTTGGCCAAAACTTACACTGCTGGACCTAGTAACAGAAAGGCTTATGCTGGGAAGTTACCAATGTGTATTCGCTTCAAACTACACCACAACGGGCCTTGCACCGTTGATAAATCATTTGTAAGCTCAGATTGATTAGATCTTATCTAGGGATAACAATAACAAAGATAAACATGCACAACGGAATAATCAAAGAACAATGTTATTGTATAAGGTTTCTCGTCATCATCTCTTCTATAACACAATTACAACCAACACAATAAGCCCCAATATTACTTGATCAATAGTAGTACGGTTAGTCAATAGTAACAGGGATCAAGGAAAACCTTGATTACCTTGAGACTAGACAAACTAACCTAGTCGTTTTCTAAACCCTACGCCAGGTTATACACACACGCTTTTACTGGTGTTACATCTTGACACCCTTTAACCTAATACCCTGCATCTTTTTATATAATAGAGAATTAGGTTTATAAAGGACTAATAAGTAAAATCTTCTTTATCAGGCAAGTCCCTTGTGTTTTGCATTGTCTTCATTCTTCACTTGTAGTTTTGTATTTATCAACTCAAATATAAAACCCAACGATCTTCCCCTAGTTGATAATTACAAAACCTTCGTCTTGATCTTCCATGAATGAAACAATCTTCCCCTTAAGCTCACCACGTGAACTTAAATAACATATACCATCAAGGATCTTCAAGTGGCAAAACATGTAAATACTTCCTCCCCTTTTTGTCATTATCCACTAGGATACGCTAAGTAGATGCAACTTTGATCTTGACAACCACAAACCAATATCACACTTCCAATTCAGCCTTCTAACGTCTTGAGTTACCCTCAATTAAGTTTTCCGCACTAATAATTAATCCAAGACAATAGAAACTTAAACCATCAGTAGTAATAATGACTTACAGTTGTTAAAAACATCCCCTCAAATGATGCATGTAGATGGTTAAACATTTTAACAGTAAGCTTCCCCTGAAACCCATATGTTAACCGTTTGTTGAATCTTCAATTCTGTAAGCTCCTTGTAATGATCACTAATGAAGAAAATTAAGTATTACCAACTTGATGCTGAAGTAGAACAACCCAAACTTGTGTCTTATATCTTGTACTATATATGTGACTTCGAACGTATACCCAAAACCAATGTATAAGGAGACCTCAATATCTTGACAAAAATGCTCATCTTCTATGAGACACATAACCAAAGTAATAGCAAATGAGCACCATAAGTTAGATTACACACCTTTGCTAGACTAGTCAAGTCTTAGTCATCACTTGAACGCACGAACAAGTTATCTTCAAAGTGTAACACCCACTTTAAGATATGATAAGAACAAAATCTCGAAAAATTCCACTTCATCGTCAAATAGGTGATAATTAACCTTCTTCGTAGTCAATTAGAACAAATAAAATGAGCCTTTATAATCTGTTAAAATCCAAAAACCCTTCTTGTGTGTGTCGTCCGATATCATCGTATCTAATATCTCCATACCTTGGACGAGAATCAAATTATATATTATCCGATATCGAACAAAAACTCATGTATTCAAGCTCTCTTACTGATTCTTCTAAGCCTTGCCAACAGACCACTCCAAGTTCGATACAACTGCCCTTTAACCACTCTAATCCATAACATCTTCGAGCAACAGTAAGTAGCTTAAAACACAACGAGCAACATAAATATATCGACTAGCAGTATTAAGAATAAAACGAGCTGCATTAATCAATAATTGTAAACAAGCAGTACTAACTCACCACGCATCAACATTAACGAATGAGAGCATCATGAACTTAAGACGTAGCATAATTAACTTGATACGGATCAGCAGTACAAAGTTAAACACAACAGTACTAAAATTATCGAGCAGTACAAACCCTCAACATCAACTCAGAAATGGCAGCTTGAACAAACTTCAAGCAGTACAAACTCATATGTAGCAGCATTAACTCAATACGACATAGGAGTAAAAAAAATTTCCAGCAGTACAAACTTCGAACAACTGGTAGTACTAAAAGTTCGTAGCAGTACTAATTAAATCATTGGCAGTAGTAACTTGTTTAACGAGAGCAGTGCTAATATCTTAAAGTACGTAAACCAGCAGTATTAATACTCAATCGTAGCAGCAGTATAAACACATAGAATGATTCATCAGTACCATTACTCGTTTCAGAAACCTTTACTGTACCATCCAAGGCATACTGATCACTAGGGTTTCATTAAATTTAACTCTCCAATAAATCACAAACTTTGATAAATATAAACCCTAATCAAGTAGTTTTAAGACCTGTAATCTCGTTTAAAACAGTACGAAAACCCTAATATGCCAGTTTTCAGAAACATCAATGATCTAGGGTTTAGGGTAATCACAACAACCATGAATCATTATTTTAGAATAAATCATGATAATAAAAATCGTTAAGCATAATACCTTGATTGACAATAGCAGCAACAAGTTAGAGAAGCAAATCGACCAAAAACAAACCCTAAAAACCGATTTTCTAAAAAACCTTTCTGCAGCAGATTTCGACGATCTATATCTTCCAAACGAATGATCAGATTGAAGATCCCTCCTGTGAGAATCTACCTTGATATATAGAGAACCTACAGTAAATTTTTTGATAAGATCCAACAGTTATCGAATGAGATATCGCCTTTTAAAAACAACACTGCAGAAAGTTACGAAAATAAAACCAAAATCGATTTTCTTCTTCTTTCTTCGACTAAAAACCTTATGAATCCCTAGATCACGAGCTCCCCGAGCTCTAATACCACCTGATAAATCGTTTGTAAGCTCAGATTGATTAAATCTTATCTAGGGATGACAATAACAAAGACAAACATGCATAGCGGAATAATCAAAGAACAATGTTATTGTATAAGGTTTCTCGTCATCATCTCTTCTATAACACAATTACAACCAACATAAAAAGCCCCAATACTACTTGATCAATAGTAGTACGGTTACTCAACAGTAATAGGGATCAAAGAAAACCTTGATTACCTTGAGGCTAGAAAAACTAACCTAGGCGTTTTCTAAACCCTACGCCTGGTTATACACACACGCTTTTACAGATGTGACACCCTTTTAACCTAATACCCTGCATCTCTTTATATAATAGAGAATTTAGTTTACAAAGGACTAATAAGTAAAATCTTCTTTATCAAGCAAGTCCCTTGTGTTTTGCATTGTCTTCATTCTTCACTTGTAGTTTTGTATTTATCAACTCAAATATAAAACCCAACAACCGTGAAGTGCCACAAATGCCAGAAGGTTGGACACCTGGCTACAGGTTGTAGGTCTAAAATTGTTGCAGTAACATAGACAACATCAGGGAAAAATCAGAGGGCAGAGGTAATCTGTTTTGGGTGTGGAAAGAAGGGGCACTACAAGAACAAGTGTCAGGAACCAAAGGACCAAGAAGAAGTGAGCAATCAAGGAAAACTTGGAGCAGGAGAAAACTAGGACTCAGACGTGATGACATAAGAATGACTACCCTATGTAATAGGACCTAAGTTTAGACTCTTTTAAGTTCATTATGTAAGACTTCATTAGTATCTTTCTGTGAACCGCGTCGTATGGTATGGATTTGGTGAATTTTTATTATGAGATGTAAGCTTATTTGACTCCGACTATCAACGGTCCTATGCCAACTAGATGTACCAATCGCCGCCCGTTGCACTATTCATTTTTAATATCATTTAACAAACCACTTGTCATCATTTTTCAACTACTTGAACTTGTACTACGAACCAGTTGTCCACCTTATTATCTTTTCATGAAATAATAAATTGTATTACCACCAACACTCGAACTGTTTGCAAGTATCCCACAGATTATTTTACAGTCATACTACAAATCGTTTTACTAACTAGATTACAAAAATCAAAGTTCTAACCTCACTACTTTCTTTGAAACAAGGAATTTTCTTCATATTTTCTTACAAACTGTTTTACAAATCATTTTACAAAGCTATTATATAGAGTAGATTCATACCTTACTATTAGTGTGAAAACTAACAAATGATTTCACTAGTATTTTGTAAACCATGTTACAATTACCCTACAAGTTTACTGTCACAACTCGTAATTTCAGGTCATTTTCCAAACCTCGACAATTTACTATTCATGAGTTACTATTCATCAATCACTATTCACCAATCACTATTCATTATTTTACTATTCATCATTTTTGAAGTCAGTTTGAGACTTTAAGAAGTTGTCAAAAATTTTACTATTCATGTGACACTATTCATTCCCGGAGAGAAATCACTATTCATGGGCATCATTCACCATGTCGTAAACTTGGTTTACGGGTATTCAAATGCGCGTAACCAGTTAGGTTTAGCTGCGTATTCATGCATCATCAGTAAAGACACATCATACAGACTAGGGTAGTCTGCATATCATCAGTAACATCATTATCATATCAGTTCATGCATGGGTTGTGTGATTTTCATTTACGTATGCTTAATTGTTTAATTAACGTTACCACTCAGTCATTTCTACTAACATTATACCCAATACTCCCGAAAATGATACTAATACATTTTCAAGCTAATTTTAATGATATAGAGATTATATTATTGCTATACCCGGTGTTTTTAAACCAATCGCTATATTTTTCGTTTGACGCTTATAACTCCGTCGGTTTACGAAATTTCAATCCGATAATCATTCTAACACCTGATTCTTGCAAGGAATATGGTTTTACAATTTTTACAATTCGTCGTATTTCATTTCACCTCGTCATGATTCATTTCTAGTTAACTCGGTACCCGATAACACTCAATGTATACACTAAACTATCAATACTCATTTAAATGGGGGACAAAGCCTTGCTTAAACATCAAATCCATCTCATTTTAGCCACATGTGCCACCCCCTAACCCCCCATTTAGGCTAAATACTCCAAAACTCATTAATGAATTTATCTTGATTTAATTTTTATTCCACTACAACAACACATACACTAATAAACCAACTAGCTAAAAAAAGATCAAAACCCTCCCACTTCATCTCCTAGGTTCGGCTCAACCAAGAACACCCAAGATCATCCATAAATTTTTGAAGTTCAAGTCATAATCAAGCTCCATTTACCTTTCTAGTTATAGTTTTGTGATTAAATCTCAAGTTTCTTACTCATTTTTCATCAAAACTCATCAAATATTCAAGTAAGTTTCAAGAATACATTTGGATCATCTTATACTTTCATTTGATTCATATGTTTATGTATTTTCAAGTTATATAAGTTATTCATGCAAGTTACTTATGTTTTAGATACCACTTTTGCACATAAACTATCCTTAACACTAGATCTATAAGTTTCACTAATGATCTCATGAAATCCACCAAGATTGGTGATGTTTAAGACCCCATGACATCCTAAGAAGGTGTATGGTAGGATTTGGGAACTTGTGGAGTTGATTTGAAGTAGTATGATCAAGTTTAGAACCAAGAAAATGAGTTTTAACAAGTATAAATAAGGTTCTGTCCAAAATCATGTAAACTGGAAAACTCAGTAACTTTTGGTATATTTTGGCCTTGATATTCAGAAATTTATTTCAAAAACGAAACCGTGGCCGCAAGAATCACTAAAAACCGACTTATAACGAAGGAGATATGATTTTTCAAAGTTAGACGACGAAAACTAATTTTCTGAAAATTTAGTTGCTGATCGCCGAGATTCAAAGGACAAAATGAGGCGTTAGACGTGATCTAGACGACCCGACCTACTGAGATTATTTTAGTTCATGTTTATACGAAACCGTGGATGCAAAGAACGTAGAAAACGAGCTTATAACGGCCAAGTTATTCACGTTTGAAGCCCGACGTACCATGTTTATTTTGACAGCCACTAATAGAAAGTGTTTTAAGTATAAAAACTAGTGTTTTTGCGAGACATAACATTGTTAGCCGATTTTCTAATTGATCGAGGCGTGTACAATCAAAAGTTAAATGAAACGACATTAATACATTGTTACAAGGTTTTCAAAAACGTCGAGTTGATCAACTAACACTTAACGTGCAATATTTCACGACTAGTTTCACGAAGCCATTTTGGGCATATTTTCACAAGTTAAGGAAAATATTAAATTGCGATGAAAACGCTACATTTTGCCGATAGAATACCAAACGAGGATCGTGGAGTACCGTTTCAATTTATTTACACGAAAAGTAGTTTATAACTTAACGAGACGTCAAAAGTGTATTTTTCGTCGATAAACGTTATTTTCAAAACTAACAAGTGGTATCGTTAACATACGTATTTGCATGTGTTGCATTGTATCATTGCTTACATTGAATCACATCATTCATAATAGGTCGTGGTTAGAGACCGAGCTTTATTTCATCATATCCATCATTGTTATTGTTGCTATATCATATCAGGTGAGTTTTCATAGCCCCGTTTTAAATTGTTTATTGATCTCTAAACTCTCGGGGGAGAATACATGTTAGCATTTAATTTATGCTATTTGGAAGAGATGGTCATTTGGCTACTTTGAATTAATGTGTCATGTATAATTTGTATCTTAAAAGTGGGCTTGTAGTGTTAGGACTATTAGTATTCAATGTATAAGTGTAACATATTTACTAGCCCACTCCAAGTCAAGTGTTAAAGCCCACCTAAAGCCCATTTAGGTTGGCTGTTTGTTGCTTATCTACGCCACACACACACTCTTCACTGCGTGCCTCATTTTAGATAAGAAAAAAGAGTGTGTGTGTGTGCTAGTGTTTCAACTTTGTCTTTGTTTATTTCTTTTCACAAAGCTAATAAACATTTGACATAAATATATGCCATACGATCCATGCTACTCTTATTGTTCTTATATTGTTTGTGAGTGTCATCATCAAGTGCTTGTGTGTATGATAAAGAAGGAGATTCGTGGTCTACAAGTGGTATACATGAGCCAATCTTCAAGGTAGAAGGTTTGTATGTTTGGTTTGTTTCAAAAAATAACCCACTGTTGTGTTTTTGCTTCTAAAAAACGTGACCAAGGTGTTGTTTTTTTTGGAATACTCAAAAATCATTTGCAAGGTTGTGGTTGTCATACTCAGTGAGTATTTCGTTTTGGTGAAAAGAAAAAGAAACTGCACTTTATTGATATTCTTAGCCATTTTGATCGAAAGATATTTAAGGATGAAACACTTTATGTGTTTATGAATATTATATGTGTAATATCTTTGATTTGATTGGTTGAAAGTTGGTACAAGAAGTGATAAGTTGTCAGGTATATTACAAGTTGGTGAAAAGTTGCAAGATATCACGTGGGAAGTGTCTCAAAAGTCAACAAAAGTGGCCAAAAAGCAGAATTTTCTCGCAATTGGCCTTCAGTCTCGCAATTGGCAGCTTCTCGCAATTGGACTGCTCCATCGAAATTACTACTGCTCTCGGAATTGGCCCAAGTCTCGCAATTGCTGCTGTTTGTCGCATTTCCACTGCTATCGCATTTCAGGCCTGGTCTCGCAATTCAAGTATCGCAATTCAGATAATATCTCGCAATTCAGACAGTTTCGCAATTGCAATACTTCTATCGCATTTGGAGCATTTTATCGCAATTGGGCCTCGCAATTCAACATTTTGACTCGCAATTGATGCAATTTTCAGAATTGGCAACTTTAGTCCTTGTACTCTCAGCTGCAATAGAAGATCTTTCGGATTTGACACTTTTGGCCCTCGCAATTGTGATTAAAAGACTTCAAAGTTAGATAACTTTTAAGGATTTGATTCGAACGTAATTTCGTCAACTCGAAAGTGAACTCGGTATTTTTACTCTTGTATAAGAGTGTAAAATACTTCGACACTCGGTTATCTAACCTTTTGTATAAAAGTGTTAGATTTTATATAAATTACCAATTTATATAAATTAGATATTCTTCTATCTAAATTGATATTTAGCCATAATTTGTATAAATTTTGGTCAAATTGAAATTTCTATAGAAATTGTCGAGTTTATCTAAATTGTAATTTACATAACTTTTGTCGAAACAGTAAACTTTTGACTTTGTCTTAATTATACTTGAATCAAGTTTCGTAACGTTATTTAATTTGATACAACATCATCGATCATCAACAACAAACCAAAGCATCACATCAACAACCAAGATCAAGTTCAACCTTCAACGAAAACAACTTCTATTTTGTTGAATCGATCCTCAATTCACTTTATCATACCATATCTTAAAGATGACTACACAACAAGACATTCATGCCGCAGGTTTAGAAAACCGACCTCCAATGTTAGAAAAAGGTGGTTATCTTCCATGGACGAGTCGTATGAAAAGATACATGAAAACCAAGCCTCTAGGACAAGGTAAACTCTTGATCAAATCCATAGAGGAAGGTCCATTCGTGCCTCGCCAGATTCATGTCATAGCTGGGAATCCTAATGCATCACCTCCAATTAAAGCAACCTTCCGAACTCAAACGGAAGAGGAATACACATTGGCAGATCAGAAGCAAATTGAAGCAGACGACATGGCAATGCATTTAATCCAACTGGGTTTACCACAAGAAATATTCTGTGCTGTAGACAGTTGTGAAACTGCTTATGCAATGTGGGAACGCGTCAAAAGACTCTGTTATGGTACAGACATTGGTAAACAAGAAGTGGAAAACAAGCTTCTGACTGAATGGGAGAAGTTCACATCCACTCCAGCTGAGCAGATTGAATCTTACTACACACGGTTTTGTACTCTAATGAATGAGTTGATCAGACACAATTTGGATCATAAACAAATTGTTCAGAACATCAAGTTCATCAACAACCTTCCAGAAGAATGGGGACGATACGTTACTATTGTCAACCAAACTCAAAACCTTCACGAGGTGAACTATGATCAGCTCTATGACTTTCTAAAACAAAACCAAAAAGAGGAAAATGAAGTCAGAACAGAGAAACAAGCTAAACAACAAGATCCTCTTGCACTCATAGTCCAATCACCTACACCCGCAACAGTCATTGCACAACCATCATCATCATCATCCACTCAGCAATTCATGCAACAACAGTATATTCCACAATCACCATTCTACCCACAACAACAACATGAAATCCCACAACATCAATACCCGCAACACCCATATCAACATGATCAGGATGAGTCAACTGATGCTTTGACTCAAGCTTTTGCCTACCTATCAAAAGCATTCCAAGGACGCTACTCCACACCCACCAACAACAATCAACGAATCTCATCGAACACTCGCAACAAGCAGATTGCACAGCCAAGTTTCAACATGGGACAACATGGACAGATGGTTGGGGGATATGGGAATCAGCAGGGATATGCTCCAAGATATCAGATGGGTAATCAGAATGTAGGGCAGTATGTTGGTAATCAGATGGGTCAGTATGCAGGGAATCAGATGGGTAATGCTGTTGGTAATCAAAGGGTACAGAATGCTGGGAATCAGTTTGGGAATGTTGCTCAGGGAGCTGGGAACAGGAATCAGGGTAATGTGATGAAGTGCTTCAACTGTCAGGGTGTTGGTCATATGGCTAGGAACTGTCCAGACAAGCCGAATAAAAGGGATCCAGCTTACTTGCAGAAAGCATTAATGTTGGCAAACAAGGAAACGGCTGGGCTTCAGTTGAGTGCAGAAGAGAATGACTTCATGGCTATCATGGATGCTTCAGAAGATCTTGAAGACATCGATGCAAACTGCATTTTTATGGCTAATCTTCAGGAGGCAAAGTACGACACAGATTCAGAAGCACCTCCTGCTTTTGACACTAATGCGGTTTCTGAGGTACAACCATATGCTACATGTCACAATAATGAAATGTTTGATATGTCACCTCAAAATGAACAGTATCCTGAGACTCCTAATCTCATTTATGATACATACATGGACGAACCAAGTTGTAGTAATACTAATTTGGTAACTCCAGATATTGATCCTAATGAAGAATTCGAGTCACAGCATACTGATAATGATGAGGAAACACGTGCTATGTTTGAATCATTATTGCATAATTGTAGTATTGAAATTGAGAAAGTTAAAACGGTCAATCGCGAGGTTAAGGCCGCGAATGAAACAATGACCGCTGAGCTTGAGAGTTATAAGGTGAATGCCAGAGCTTATGATTTTCATAACGAAAAACAGTCAGAACTTGAGGTTAGCTTAAGAGATTCTGAGTTAAGAGAGAAACATTTGCAAATAAAATTTGACACTCTCGATGTTAATTTGAATTTGCAAATCAAATCTCTTAACAAAGAAATATCTGAACTAACCAACCAGCTTTCAAAACAAAAATCAACTTATTCCAATCTTGAAAAAGAAAAGAATGAGTTGCATGAAAGGTTTTCAAAACGTGAAAAAGATCTTCCAAAGGAGATCACTGACAAAAAGGAAACCATTGCAAAGTTGGAAGATTTACTTGTAAAAACGGGTCATTCTGCACAAACAGTCAACTTGTTAATAAACGATCCAAACCCGATTTTACATACATTAAAAAAGGTGGCTATCAGTTATGAAAACCCTTATATTCTCAAGAAAGCTCAAAAAGAACAGAATGTGCTTTTTAATGGTAATTTAATAAATGCTATTCATGACCCTCCGTCGGTTCATGATTCTGATGAAACGATTGAGCTTTCCAAAGAGAGTAGAGAGAAAATGAGACAAATGAACCCAGAAATAAAACCCATTGACTATCATGAAGCAAACAAACTTGCTGGGGTTCATCTAGTTAAAAAGGAGTCACCTCTGTTTTTTCAAAAACCAGTGGTTTTCACAAGACAAAAAGCTGTCTCAATTCATCTGTCTAACATCGAACAAATGGCATCTAAAAACACTTGTGAAACAAGTGCAGCTAGACTATATTTGGTTGATCTTAAACAGAGAATTGAAACACTTCAAAGTATTGTGGCATCCAAATTAAACAGTAACAAAAAGGACATATTTTCAAGATTTCAGACTGAACTAAAAGGAATGTTTGAACAAGACATTAATCCACACATTGATGCAATCTATGCGGTTGTTCAAAATGTGGAATACAATCTTTTGAAAGAGTCAGCAGAATTCGTTAAGGACCACAAATCCTTAGTGAATGAAGCAAATGAATACTTGGAACACATAAAAGTTTTGGAAATGCAAAATGACTCTCTCTCTTTCGAAGCTCTATCGACTGATATCATGTCCATTATTTTCCAAACATATTCTGTTGAGGATGATGAAACACTTCGAGCTGAGACTTCTCAAATTGTTGAAAAATATGAAAAGGCGCTTTTGAAGCTTGAAAAACAAAATTGCACATATTTTAAACAACTTGATACGAAAAAGGAAGAATGCAAGTATGACAAATTGTCGTATGAGCGTTCTTACAAAAACATGCAAGATCAAATAAATCTTTTGAAGTCTCAGCTTGCAAGTCAAAAAGGGCAGGGTGAGGAAACTACGGGTATTGCACCATTAACCCCCTTGCCTAATGAGAAACAAAAAGGGAAAGCTGTTGTCAAGAACACTAATGTGATAGCAGATAATCCAAGCGAGATTAGGAATGCTAAAACAACATCTCAGGACAACAACATAAATTCTAATGAGTGTGCCTTACCTTCTACAGGATTAGAAAGCAACTCTAGGAGCAAAAGACAGACTAGGAGCAATAACAAGAAACCTAGTGTCTCGCCTGTTTCTGAGAGTGCAAGCAAGAAAGTAGAAGAACACCCTAGGAATTTACCGCTTTCCAAGAAGAAACATGTATCATCTAGTTGTAATGATAAGACTCCTGTTTCTAATGCATGTAATGATTCTGATTGTTTAATGCAAAAGAAATCTTTGTCTGTAAATGCTTGTGATGATAATGTTTCTAATGAGGTGAAAAAGAATGATATGCCTGAACAGAAAAAGGGTCCTTTAGTAACTAAGGCTAAGTCTAGATACATTCGAAGACATATTGCTAAAGCTAGGAACACCACTAGCAGCCTATTGCCTAAGGATCACTCTAAGTTTTGTGCATGGAAACCAACGGGTAGAATGTTCACACCTAATAATGGCACACTAGAAATAGTTCCCACTGCATCTAAGGAAACCATCTCTAAGTGTGATTCACCTGTTACATCTAACCCCTGGGAACCAAATGTTAAACGGTTTCCATATACAAAATCATCTGTTCTTTGCAGGTCATTGAAATTTGTCTTTGGATCGTCGACTCGGGTTGCTCCAAGCACATGACCGGGAATCTGAAGCTGCTGATCAATTTTGTGTGGCAGTTCATGGGGACTGTACGTTTTGGGAATGATCATGTTGCAGCTATTCTGGGTTATGGAGATCTTCGTTTTGGAAACTACTTAATCACTCGGGTTTACTATGTCGAAGGGTTGGGACACAATCTGTTCTCTGTCGGGCAGTTTTGTGATGCAGATTTAGAGGTTGCTTTTAGGAGAAACACTTGTTTTGTCAGGAATTTGGTTGGGGATGATCTCTTAATTGGGGATCGTGGCACCAATCTCTGTGCAATTGACATAAACCAAATGGCCTCTTCATCTCTTATTTGTCTCATGACCAGGGCAGGCGAAACAAAATCCTGGTTGTGGCATAGACGTTTGTCCCATCTGAACTTTGACACGATCAACAAGCTTGCCAAAGACGACATCGTCTCCGGTCTTCCTAAATTCAAATACACCAAAGAACACCTATGTCCATCATGTGAGCAAGGAAAGAGCAAAAGAGCAACATATAAACCTAAACCCGTACCTAGTTCGGTTGATAGGTTGCATTTGTTGCACATGGACTTATGTGGCCCGATGAGAGTTCAAAGCATCAATGGGAAGAAGTATATTCTTGTAGTTGTCGATGACTATTCAAGATATACTTGGGTAAAGTTTTTGAGATCAAAAGATGAAGCTCCAAGCACCATCATCACCTTTCTGAAGCGGATTCAAGTTCTACTTCAAGCTTCAGTTAGGATAGTAAGAACGGATAATGGCACGGAATTTGTCAATCAGGAGTTAAGAACATTCTTTGAAGAAACTGGTATTACTCACCAGACATCAGCGGTTCGAACTCCACAGCAGAATGGGGTAGTTGAAAGAAGGAATCGAACCCTTGTTGAAGCTGCTCGCACTATGCTAATTTATTCCAGTGCTCCTTTATTCTTATGGGCTGATGCTGTTTCTACTGCTTGCTTTACTCAAAACCGATCCCTAATCCATCCAAGATTCAATAAAACCCCATACGAACTTGTCAACAACCGCAAACCGGATATTTCTTATCTTCATGTATTTGGCGCTCTATGCTATCCAAAAAATGACAGGGAAGATCTGGGAAAGTTAAAGGCTAAGGGTGATATTGGAATCTTTATTGGGTATTCTGAAAACTCGAGGGCATTCAGGGTGTATAACAGGAGAACGAAAAAGATCATGGAGACGATGAATGTGAAGTTTGATGAAATTTCACAAATGGCTTCTGAGAGACTCGCTCTAGAACCCGCGCTTAACCCGATGACTTCCGGACATATCAGTTCGGGACTCGCACCTCAAGGAGATCAATCAATTCATGACGAACAACCCACAACTCAAGAACTGGATAATTTCTTCGAGTTCATGTACGATGAATACTATGGTGGCGCTTCGAAAAATGCATCTAACCAACATTCCGCTGCATCCACTCAACAACCACCACCACCACCACCAAATCCAGATGCATCCACAACATTCGAAGCTGGCGCACCACCTCCCTCAACATCAAAATCATCTACATCTACTCCAACAACTCCATTCATTGAAATTGTTCTACCAAGAATTGATGAGCAAGAACAAAATAATGCTGTGTTAGACGAAGAAGTCTTTGAAAATCCGTTTGGAACGGAATCTGGTGAATCATCTTCCAGATTACATGAACCGACTAACACGCAGTTATTCAGTCCAAGGTATCCTTCAACATTACAGTGGACAAAAGACCATCCGATTGAACAGTTATTGGTGAACCCTCAAGACCAATTCAGACGAGAAAACAACTTCATACCGATTGCGACATGTGCATCTATGTCTGCTCAGTCAGTCTCATAGAACCTAAGAACATTCGGGAAGCAATGGCAGATAATGCCTGGATTGAAGCGATGCAGTAAGAACTTCTTCAATTTCAAATCCATGACACCTGGGATTTAGTTCCAAGACCAATTGACAAACTAGTCATTGATCTTAAGTGGTTATGGAAAAACAAAAAGGATGAAGAAATGACTGTGATCCGCAACAAGGCTCGTCTGGTGGCAAAGGGATTCAGACAAGAAGAAGGGATAGATTTTGAAGAGTCATTCGCACCGGTTGCAAGGCTTGAAGCAGTCAGGATTTTCTTAGCTTATGCCGCTCATAAGAACATCACGGTTTATCAGATGGACATCAAGACCGCTTTCTTGAATGGAACTCTGAAAGAAGAAGTGTATGTGAGTCAACCAGACGGTTTCGTTGACAAAGATCATCCGGAATACGTCTACAGGCTAAAGAAGGCAATCTATGGTTTGAAACAAGCCCCACGGGCGTGGTATGACGAGTTATCATCTTTCTTGTTGTCAAATAATTTCACCAAAGGAACGATTGATCCGACCTTGTTTACAAGAAAATACAAAAATGACATTTTGATTGTTCAGATTTATGTGGACGACATAATATTTGGGTCCACTAATTCGAAACATTCAAAACATTTTGCAAATCTCATGAAAAGCAAATTTGAAATGTCCATGATGGGTGAATTAAAATTCTTTTTAGGCTTACAATTTCATCAATCCCCACGTGGAATTTTTCTTAATCAGGCTAAATACACAATTGAGATTTTGAAAAAACATGGAATGGACAATTGTGACTCTGTTGGTACTCCTATGGTCACTTCACCAAAAATTGGCGCAGACCTATATGGGAAACCCATGGATCCGAAGAAATATCGGAGCATGATTGGTTCTCTCATGTACCTAACTGCAAGCCGACCAGATATTCATTTTGCTGTTTGCTTACTTGCACGGTTTCAGGCAAGGCCTACCGAACTTCACCTCCAAGAGGTTAAACGGATCTTTAGATACCTACGAAGAACCATTAACATGGGACTTTGGTATCCAAAGGATTCGGAGTTTACACTAATTGCCTTTTCAGATGCCGATCATGCTGGATGCCAAGTTACAGCGAAAAGTACATCAGGCGGAGCGCAATTTCTGGGAGAAAAGCTAGTAGGCTGGTCGTCAAGAAAACAAGATTGCACTGCTTTATCAACAGCAGAGGCCGAGTATGTGTCTCTATCTGCGTGTTGTGCTCAAGTCCTTTGGATGAGAACTCAACTCACAGATTATGGTTTCTCTTTCAACCGCATACCTTTGTATTGCGATTCAAAAAGTGCCATAGCCATCTCGTGCAACCCAGTGCAACACTCAAAGACCAAGCATATTAGAGTCCGCTATCACTTCATAAAAGAGCACGTTGAAGAGGGTACTGTTGAATTGTTTTTCGTTAAGACTGAATACCAGCTCGCCGATCTATTTACTAAGGCCCTCCCAAAAGAGCGGTTTGAAAACTTAGTTCGTCGAATTGGCATGCGAAGCCTAACTCCCGAAGAGTTAGAAAGTCTTCTCGAATCTTATTGATTTACTTCATAAAGCTTCGCATGTAAATATATATGCGTAAATATGTTTGTAAATAGTTACGTATATATTTTTGGTAAATATATACTTTTTCAAAAACAAAATATAAAATTAGAAAACTTTCAAAAAGACATAAAAAATATAAAACAACAAAAACCAAAAATATTCTTCTCACGACATGTCTCTTGTCTAATCAATATTCTGTACGTATCTAGATATGTCATTCAAAAATGATACGGACATGTACAGATGCTTGAGCGAGAGTTATTTTTATGTTTTTCTAAAACATGTCGTTTCTCAAATTTCTTCATTACGGCTTTCGTGCATTTCAGTACGAAACCCGCGCTACATTGAATGACTTCTGATTATTTCCGATCAGAACTCGCAATGTTAATGGCGAAAAGCTAAAACCCGTGAGCACTTAATCAAAATTGTTTCAAAAGATTTTTCAAAGTCTTTTTATAAATTTTGTGCTCACAACAACTCCCTCAAAGACCTCTAAATGCTTTTAAACTCAAAAGTTTAACCATTTGCTCTGATTAAGGGGGAGTATAAAAGAAAAATGTTCCATTTTTCATGCTAAAATCAGTCCGTCTCTCCACAAAAAGTTTCATTTTAATCAACTGTTTTCAAAAATACCACTTCATGCTATTTTTGAGGGGGAGATTAAGTGTTTATATATGGGGGAGAGGATGTGATCTAAAAGAAGTTTTATCGTTTGAATCTCAAAACGAGTTCTTCAAAAAGACTCAGCATGAACCCTCGAATTGACGAAACTAAATGTCCGTTCTCGAAAAGACATGTCCTGGACGGGTAATAATTTCAAGCTGGTTTACCAGTGATGCAAGCGTGTCTCGCAAAGGACTTGTCTGAGTAGAATGTACCAATTCGAGAGATGATCTTTGAATATGACCAGGACGGGTAATAATTTCAAGCTAGTCTAACTAGTGATGTAAGCGTGTCTCGCGAAGGTCATGTTCATTGAAAATCGATCATTTTAAATGTGCGAACTCTACCCAACATGTGCAGTTTATTTCAAAAATGCATGAGCACATGTGAAGGGGGAGTGTTTCAAAAATGTAAAACTCTCGATGTGTTAACTAAAATGTGTTTGTTCATGAATACATTGAGAGATTTTCACAAGGTTTAATGGCAAGTGACAAATAATCTAGGATAATCATGGAGTAATAAGGTGATTATGGTTAGGTTATGTCCAATGATCCGCCAGAACCGGAGGGATCTACCCAAGGACTATTCCAATAGCTTAGCATTAGAAGTCCTTAGGTATGATTGAAAAAAGGAGTATAATGAGAATGGAGAAAGAAGGGGTTGAAGAATGAAAAAGAAAAGTTTTTGTAAGGGTGAAAAGAAATAGCCCTCCATGAAAACTTAGGTCAGAAACCGGGTCAATACATCTGCTATCGGTACTCACCAAGGTGATACTGGTATTGAAGATAAGACGTCATGGACCCAGTGACGCAATGCACCACCCCTCCTATCCACTCAAATATCTCTTAAAAGATATTTGTTTCATTTCTCACGGAGAACACTACGTAATCTATCGACCTCTCATTCCGAGATGTGTTGATATTGAAAAGGTGGCACTCTGCTCCATTCCTCCGACGACTAAAACCAAAACGCACATTATTGTGTCTAGAGACATGAGATTCATCAAAAGATCTCTTAGGAACACTTCCTATGCAATACACTTGTGTTCACCTCAGAGGATACAAGTTGTATGAGTCTTAATGAGATCTAAAAGATCTTGCCTCACGTCATGATGGCCGAAGGACGATTTATTGCTAACTGTTTTATGCAGGTACCGACGAAAGTCCATTCACCATCATCATCTACAACGGCGATGCAGCTGAACTGAAGATGTAGATCAAGGCGAGGAAGACCACAAGATGACACTATGAAGATCATAGCGCATGAAGGAACATTGAACGAAGAATTCTATACATTGACACACGTAGTTCAAGACGGCAAATGCAAAAGACCAATCTCGGGAGCATCATTGAAATGACCATCCCTTAGGGGGAGATTGTTAGCATTTAATTTATGCTATTTGGAAGAGATGGTCATTTGGCTACTTTGAATTAATGTGTCATGTATAATTTGTATCTTAAAAGTGGGCTTGTAGTGTTAGGACTATTAGTATTCAATGTATAAGTGTAACATATTTACTAGCCCACTCCAAGTCAAGTGTTAAAGCCCACCTAAAGCCCATTTAGGTTGGCTATTTGTTGCTTATCTACGCCATACACACACTCTTCACTGCGTGCCTCATTTTAGATAAGAAAAAAGAGTGTGTGTGTGTGCTAGTGTTTCAACTTTGTCTTTGTTTATTTCTTTTCACAAAGCTAATAAACATTTGACATAAATATATGCCATACGATCCATGCTACTCTTATTGTTCTTATATTGTTTGTGAGTGTCATCATCAAGTGCTTGTGTGTATGATAAAGAAGGAGATTCGTGGTCTACAATGCATTGCACCATTTTCATATGCGGACCAAAGTATACAAACTCATTACATTGCTTAAGTTACATCAGTGCCCAGATTAAAGTCCCCTTTTATTATCATGAACCGTTAATTGTTAGCAAGCGAGAGTGAGTGAATAGATCTATTGAGGGTGACTCCTCCGTTCGGGTTGGTAGCACCAACTGGTCAAACGAACGCATTTCATTTATGTCATATTAGAGTGATTGGCAAACACTCGGTTGGGGCATTTCATCCAGTCTAGCTTCGGGGTCATGAGCTTAGAGCTAATGTATCATTTTTATGTGGCATGGTTTTGTCATACACTTTATACTTGTGGTATCCGTACAACATTTCATTTACATAAACCTATGATCTCACCAACATTTTTGTTGACCATTTTTAGCAATGTATTTTCAGGTAATTAAGGTATCGCATGTTAGCTTGCATATGGACACATCATGGAGTCGCGGAGTCGACGCGTCTCACTTTATATTTTATGCACTTATCCATCGTTTGAATTGTATGAACTTGTTTTATGAAAACTTTTTTCACCTTTTGGGACATAGCTTTGTAACTCTGAATGTTTTTAAATAATCAAACGATGTATTTTCTAAACGACACTTTAGGTCGTTCAATATAACTGCAACTTTGGTGCTATGACCAGTCGCGCCCCTGAATGCTTCATTCCGCTGCAAGTTACGAAATTTGGGGGTGTGACAGATTGGTACCAGAGCAAAGGTTATAGCGAACTAGGTTGTCCATTATATCCTAGACTATAACTGCACCATCATAGCATCTCATCAGTGTAGCATAAGTGCATATTCATTATATCACATGTAGTGATTGCGATTTCATACATATATCATTTCATCATAACTCACATTGTGTAAATGTTTATTTACTTTTATTTCACATCTATTGTCACAGTGATGTCTTCGGATTCACACCCTATTGTTATCTCATCGGACTCTGAGTCAGACGATACTTCCTCACTACCCTCCATCATACTAGAGTCGGTTACATCATCCCCACTACCCACTATCATTTTGTCATAAGTGGAGCCTACTCCATAATCTTCACCTGTGATGTCAGAGGCCGAGACAGAACCCTTTGAGGAGGGGAAAGTCATGCGTACCCCACCACTGTCACCTGTGATCCGTCGTGGTCCCAGAGTTGTCCCAGTTATCCAGCCAGGAGAGTTAGTACCCTATGGTCGAGTTTACCGTACATATCCAGGTGGGCCGCGCATGAAGCGCACTGCTGCTAAGCGTGTTCATCGTCTCACTGTCAGGTCACCAGCTGCATTTGTATCCCTACCACTACCATCATCACTTACTTCATCTCATCCACCCCGTCACCGCTTGACAGCGAGGATGAGTGTGGCATTCAGTACACCATCACCATTATCACCCTTACCATCCTTATCATCATTGTCTCCACCATTGCTATCCCTATCAGCACCAGTTCATACCAGAGATCCTACTCCTATGTCAGACCTACCACTCAAGAAGCGGGCACGTCTTGATATTCCATCACCAGATACTTAAGATGCCGCAGAGACAGTACCACCCAGCAGATTAGAGGTTGGTGAGAGCTCGAGGGCTGCTGCTGACAGACTGCTTACTGCTGCTACATTTGACTCGCGACTAGATCAGCTTCAGGGACAGATTGACAGGGCATTAGACTATGTGGAGGAGATTCCGGTAAGACGGATTGAGGCTATAGAGGAGGAGGTCGAGGGACTAGTCACAGGCAGAGTTGCTATAGATATTTCATACCAGGGATTGGAGTCCCGACAGCTGGATAGTTCTGAGCATATTACCCAGCTGAGGCAGGAGATGCTTGAGTTGTTCGACAGGGCACAGATGTCCCAGGATGAGCATCATCGCCAGGCCGGTGGGTTATCTTCAGTTCAGGCTAGGATGTCTGCATCAGAGACTAGGGAGACTGATCTTCAGCTTCGAGTTCAGCACCTAGAGGAGATTGCTGTTGCTATGTCTAGGGATCTTCAGAGGATTTTTCGTAGGTTAGATGGAGCACCCGGAGGAGGTGCCTAGTGTTAGACCTTTATCATGTAGCTTGTACATTATTATCCTAGTCCCGGGATGTAGGACATAGTTAGGACTGGTTGTCTTTTGCATGTAGTACAAACAAATATATCAAGTGTGACTCTACTATGCAGGATTTTCGTTGTGCTATTTTATGATATCGGTCTGAGTAACCGAAATTTTCATGTATTATCTTCATGTGCGTTGTGATTATATTTTTGATGTTTCGTTGTGGTTTCATTGTATTTATACATGCTGTGGTTGTATTTATACGTGTTGTGGATGTATATACATGTTGTGGTTGTATATATTGTGTATGATGATCATTTTCTATTGTGGATTCTCATTGTTGTTATCTTTTGTGATTGTGAAGAATTATGCCACCCAAAAGAGCTACTACTGCTATGACACCAGCCGAGGTCAGAAAGCTTGTTGCCGACAGTATGGAGGCAGCATTGGTTACAGAAAGAAATGCCGTAGCTGCAGCTGATGCTGAAGCCGCTTCGCGGGCAGAATCCGCGAAAGCCGCAGGAACAAATACCAATGGTACAAATGGTCGTAAATGTACGTACAAAGATTTTAAGAGTGGTGATCCGAAAAAATTCAAAGGCACTGAAGGGGCCACTGCCATGATCCGATGGTTTGAAAAGACAGAATCAGTATTCCTTCTATGCAACTGTCCGGAGGACAGCAAAGTAAAGTTTTCTACTAGTATACTCGTTGGGGAAGCTATGTCATGGTGGAATTCGTATGCAAAGCCCATGGGAATGGAGAATGCTCACAAGCTTACATGGGACGAATTCAAGAAGTTGCTGACAAAGAAGTTTTGCCCACGAACAGAAGTGAAAAAGATGGAAACAGAGTTTTATGAGCTAGTGGCAGTAGGTAATCATATTGAGGCATATATCAGGAGGTTTCAGGAATTGGCAGCATTATGTCCGACAATGGTTCCGGACACTGAGAAGCTATTAGAGAACTTCATCGGAGGATTACCTCACAACATCCGTGGTGATGTGATTTCTTTTGAACAGCAAACATTGGATGAGGCAATCAGAATGTCTCAGAAACTCATGGCTCAGATAGTGAAGAAAGGAATTACTTCAAACAACAACAACAACACCAACAGTAACCGTAACTACAACAACAATTCCAACAACTACCGAAACAACAACAACTATAACAGCAACCGAAACAATTCCAATAACAAAAACTACAAAAGAAATCGGGATAACAACCAGAGTAGCAATGTTACTGATGAGTGTGTAAATACTCATCATTCTATACCCACAAAATACAAAAAAATGACCAAAAACATCCAATTTATACTGCAGATATCCTTGGTTTGTGTTTTTATATGTTTCAGGTACAAAAGGTTGAAAACAGAGAAAATACGTGCATTTTTGGAGTAACTCGACAACAGTTGTGCATTTGATCATGTGAAGATGGAGTCAAAGTCAAACCTGGGATATGGCACTGGATTGAGCTTGGAAAAACGAACTCAAAACCAAAAATCACATTTCACCCATTTACCCTCACCTAATTACCCTCACCCATTTAATCCCTAAATCCTAAACTTAATTACCAAAATCCTTAAAACCCAGCCCAAATAACAAACACAACCCGATCCACCAAATAAACCCAACCCATTTTACCCTTTTAGTTAAATAAAACCGGGGTCATAAGAGAAAGTCAACCCCCAACCCTTACAGTTTTGCCCGCCAAAAGCAGACCTAACACCATCATCACCTTCTGCTCCTATCACTGCCACACTCAACCTCCCTCCTCCTAGCCACTCCACCCCACTCCAAGCCAAAACTCTTCACGAGATGCCATGCCATGTCACCAATCCGTGTGACCATTTGGGCGCCAAAATCAATTTGAGGGCTGAGATCACTCCAACTTTAATCCAAGGGCTGGGAGTTAATCCCAAGAAGCACAAATGAAGATCCAAGGCTGTTTTCTCTCACAAAAGAAGCACAATGGGAAGAAGACCCCTAGTTAGCTTTTTAGTATAAATAGGAGTCTTGTAAGCCTAATAAGGCAGGATTAATTTTAGCTTAAAATTAGTTAAGGTACCTTGTATTTTTAGCTTATTGTATTTTCCAGCATTGTAACTTACTCTTATTTTAATTTAATCTCAGTTCTTAGTTTAAGTGTTCAAAAAAAAAAAAATATATATAAAAATAAAAAAACTGCTACAGCTTATTTACTGCTTATTGTGTTTCTATGTGCTTATTTCTTGACTTTATGCTTATTTAGATGTTCTGAACTTAGTTTGAAAAGTCTGAGTTTGCATTTGTTAACTTTGTTCTAAACAACCCAAGAAAAGGCAAAAACAGTCAAAATAAGCATCAGCTTGTTTGAGTTCTTATTGGCTTTTGAAAGTTGTAAAGCTTGGTTCAAATAAGTTAGTAATTCAATATTATACCAGTTTCATTACTTAAATTGGTGTCTGCTAGTGTAAACCTCAAAAAAGCAATCCAATAAGGACTGTTTGGCATTAGCAGTTAAATGGGTCAAAATGGGTAGGAATTGGTTATTTGCACTTTTGGTATTTTCAATCTTAGTTAATTTAAGTTAATTAAGCTGTTCTTAAATCATTTTGGGGTTCTTGGATTGATTTCATAGGTGTTAGTGACTGGTGTTGCATTGAGTCATCTATCTCAGTCAACAAGCTCAAAATAGCAAATAGCTATTTTGAGCTTTTCTTGTCCAATTTCTGAGTAAGTTTGAGTCTTATCAGTGGATACAAAAAGGTTGGATAAATCACTTGGGTTTATGCCTTTTGCAAACTCATGTCTGCACATCAGTAACTAGATCAGCAATGTTTTTTTTAGATTTTCCAATTTTCAGCCTGCTTTGGTGATTTTTAATTTGGTAGTATTAAGTTGGAATTAGCCAAAACTTTGCACAATCAATGTTTGGTTGCTATTCTTGATCATCATATATTTTTTAGAATTTTTAGAATTTTCTTTGATTGCTTTTTGTGGGCTTGAAAAAGCCAAATCTGCCCTGCATCACATTGCATCAGCAGACCCCCTTTGGTCTTTTGCTTACTTTGTGCTTATCTGGAGCTTATTTCTGATAATCTTTGCTTATTGTGGGTTCCATTGTAGCTTTTAGTTAGTCTCTAGCTTATTTTCATAATTTTAGCTCTTTAGAATAGTTTTTAGCTTATTTGGCATTTTAAGCTTGTTTTTATTTTCTTCCAAAACTGATCAGTTAAGATAAGCTGTTCTGAGCTTATTTTTAAATTTCAAAAAGTTTGTCAGTTTTACAATTAGCTTTTCATCTCTTGCTGAATCAGTTTCCATAAAGAAAAAAAAAAAAAAAGAAGGAAAAGTGGGGTGTGAGTGGGATTCGAACCTGGGACCTTTAGCTCAAACACACAACACCCCAACCATATGCACCAAGTTCTGCTTGGTGTATTTACTTACTTTTTTTTATTTTTAAACTAGTTTAAGCCATTTAGCTTATAACTGCTTCTCTGCTTATTTCGTGCTTATTTCAGTGCCTTTTTCAGTTCCCATATTTTTCCTAGATTAGTTTTAGCTTAATTTATTTTCTGGTAATTTTTCATAATTTTCACTATTCAATTGATATTTTTCCTAATTTAATTTAGTTTAAATAGTTTTTAATTCGTAATAAAAAATATAAAAGTCAAAAAAATATAATTCTTTTTTAGAAAATTTTCTTTTATTAATTAGAATTTAGGAAAAATAGATTTGTACCCGTAGAATTAATATTGCTTAGATTTCACGTTTTAGTCTCGCGTTTTCCCGGTTTTAATTACGTTATTTGTTTTCTTTGCGTTTTGCAAATATATGCTTTGTAGATTTATATGTTATAAGTTTCCCTTAGCCTATTTATGCTTCTCGTAGTTGTAGGTTATTTAAATTTCATCAAAATCCAAAATCTCTCCATTTTCATATTTCAAACACGATTCACAAACCCGATCTCACAAATTCCATTCATCCTTCATCGGGGATAACGAACCGGGTTACACATACTTCACTTGTGTTTCCTTGGAAAAATAACGTATTGATTTCAACCAATCAATTTTTGGCGCCGCTGCCGGGGAAGGTTGTAGCGAATTTTAAAATCTCGTTTGTCGTTTCGTGTTTTCAAAACCCTTCTTTGTGAAGGTGTTCAGTTTTTTTGGTCAATATATATATATTAAAAAAAGAATAAAAAAAGATCATAAAAAACATCACAAACACTTTTCCTAAAGTGTTTACAATACCAAAAAAATATCCAACAAAACAAATCGTAAGTTAATTGTTTTCGGATTATCTTGAAATTACAACCTATACAAGTGGTTTAAGGATGGTTTGACATTAAATTGACAAACCGAAAGAGGCGGGTTTTTAATCAGCTTTCGAGCGGACCGTTGCTTCTCCGCCACTCTGCGAGTAGTTTTGAGAGAAACGAATTTCGATTGACGAATCGATCCCAAAAATATTGTGTGTAATCTTTCCTTAAAAAAAAAAAAAAAAAAATCCAAAAATATTTTCATGTTCAAATTTTGTTTTCTTTTTAAAATTTTGTTTCTTTGTGGTGTATGAACACCCGTTCTTCTACACCCGATCTTATTTCACCAGTTTCCAATCCCGAAAGAATTATTCGTCGAGGTCGACGTCTTGATTTTCAAGACGACGAAGAGATGGATAACAATACAAACAATGATGAGCCACCTCCCGATCTCCGAACGATGGAGGAGTTGTGCCAACCAACAATGCAAGGACGTGGTGGCCCGATTGCCCCCATTAATGTCCAAGCCGCGGATTTTGGACTTAAACATCACATGATCCAACAAGTCCAAACTTCTTGCCAATTTCACGGATTGCCGGGTGAAGATGCAAACAAGCATCTCGATAAATTCATTACCGTCACCCAAAGCATGAAACAAAATGGGGTCACCGATGACGCCCTTCGTCTATATCTCTTCCCCTATTCTTTGACGCATCATGCCACCGCATGGTTTGATCGTCTTCCCAAGAATTCAATTCATAGTTTCGATGAAATGACTTCAAAATTCTTGGCAAAATATTTCCCACCGTCGATGGTGACGAAATTAAGAAATGATATAAGTAACTTTCGCCAGCTTCCCGATGAATCTTTATTCGAAGCATGGGAACGTTACAAGCTTTCGATTGATCGGTGTCCTAATCACAATATGTTACTTGTTACCATAATAGACACATTCTATAATGGTTTAACATTAAGACATCGTGACACGATCAATGCTGCGGCCGGTGGTACCTTTATGAAAAGGCGACCACAAGAGTGCTATGATCTAATCGAGAACATGTCCACCCACCATAATCATTGGGATTCCTCTGCCAAGAGGAATGAGTCAGCTAAATCCACCACTTCTTCTTCTTCTACTTCCGAGATAGCTTCACTCACTAAAAGGATGGATGATTTGTCCATTGCTGTCTTAAGAATACATCAAACTCAGATTCAAAACAACAACAATCATCAAATAAATGTTGTTAATCAGAGTTGTGAAACATGTGGTGGTCCTCACCCATATTCCAAGTGTCCTGCCACCGTTGGCAACACTCAAGTGAGCGTTTACGCTGCTTCGGGATCCTATAATCAAGGAGGCAATGGTTACCAACCCCAAGGAGACCGTAATCTTCTCAGCTATCGCTCCAACAATTTTCTTGGACCACTCGGTTTCAACTCTCAAAACCAAAATGGGCAAAACCGAAATGCCCAATTCAATCAAAATCGAACGAAGCAAGGTTTCCAAAACCAAGGTTTTCAAAACCAAGGCAATCACCATGGTTTTCAAAACCAAGGTAATCAAAACCGAGGTCAAAACCAAGGAAATTTCAACCAAAATCTAGGAAATGTTCAAAACCGAGGGCAAAATTTCAATCAAAACCAAGGTTTTAACCAAAATCAAACATCCTCGGATGAATTGTTGAAGCAATTCATGAAAACCCAAGATGAAACCAATCGGTTGTTAATTAACCAAATAGCTGAGATCAAGAAGTCTTTAAATGATCGACCCTCGGGCTCGGGAACTCTTCCTAGCAACACGATCGCTAACCCGAGGGGCGATGTGAAGGCGATCACAACTAGAAGTGGTAAAGCATATGATGGACCCTCGACTCCTATGCCCCCTCCACTGAGGGAAGTGAATCGAGATACCGAGGTGACAACGGACAAGGTGCATTTCTCAAGCCCACGAAGTACCGCACACGTCCAACCTCCAGATGTCCAAACTCAAGTTTCGGAACCCGATGTTCCGAAGACCAATCCTAAGCCTTCGATTCCATATCCTTCGAGGCTTAACGATCAGAAGCTTCAAGACAAAACCAAGCAACAAATAGAGTAATTCTTTAAAATCTTCAATGAGTTGCACTTTGACATAAGCTTCGTAGATGCTCTCGTCCTTATGCCCAAATTTGCATCTACACTCAAAAGTTTACTAAGCAACAAGGATAAGTTATCTGAGATGGCAAAAACCCCACTTAACGAGCAATGCTCGGCGGTTATCCTCAAGAAGCTTCCCGAAAAGCTCGGAGACCCCGACAAGTTTTTAATCCCATGTGATTTCTCGGGGATGGTTCAGTTCTCCGCCTTGGCCGATCTTGGCGCAAGCATTAACCTTATGCCACTCTCGGTATGGAAGAAATTATCTCTTCCGGAGCTTACATCTACTTGCATGACACTCGAGCTAGCGGACCGTACTATAACTCATCCACTTGGAATAGCTGAGGATGTCATTGTGAAAGTAGGAAAGTTCCACTTCCCCACTGACTTCGTTGTGGTAAACTTTGATGCCGATCCTCGAGTTCCACTCATTCTGGGGAGGGCTTTCTTAAGAACGAGTCGTGCTCTCATTGATGTATACGCCGAAGAATTAACCATTCGGGTTGATAATGAAGAAGTCACGTTTAACATAAATCAGGACTCTAAACCTCTAACCACCAAATGCAACGTTGCTACGGTTGAGCAAAAATCTGATCTCGTAATTGCTTCCGAAAGAAGTGATTCGATACTTTCAAGATTCACGGTTAAGAGTACTTCAAACAAACGTGCTGAGCTCAAAGCAATGAAAATTACCCCTGGTTCAAGCAAATGGTTTGAGAGCTGTGCTGGGGAAGTAAAGAGTATCTTTGATTATGATGAACAAGAACCGGAGATCACAACGGAAGTGGTGAAAATTGCTAGCTCTAAGAGCACACCACTTGTCCCACCTCCGGAATCGGTTTGTCGTATTGAGATTGTTGATTCTATGGATGGGACTAAAAATTCCACTCCTATTTCTGCACCAATCATTTCCGACTCTTCCCATCCTTCTCCTCCGATTGAGAGAAGTGATATCTCTATGGAAGAGCTCGAGGTTTTCTTTATTGATGCTCCAATTTCGCCGGAAATTGTTGAGCCCGATGGTGATTCGGGGGGAGATGCTCCGTTATTAGAAAAAATGATATTTGATGAACCATTATTTTCCCTCCCCCCGAAGGATGTTGTTGTTAAAAATAAGCCGTCAGATCCTCCGGAGCTCGAGCTCGAGGATTTTGTTCCCGAATATGAGAGTTTTATCTTTGATACGGCTGAAGAGAGTAGTGGCAATCCCACTTCTCATTCTGATTTTTCTCTCCCATCTTATGAAGCCTTTTCTTTTATCGATCTTTTGGAAGAGACGAGTAGTGGCAATACCACTTCTCATGCTTATATCTCTCTTCCCGAGTACGACTCATTTCTCTTTGATAAAAATGATCCGGTTATCTTTGAAGAGTTCTCCGGTGAACTCTCTCATCCAGAGTATGATCATTTTTATTTCAATCTTGAGAAAGATTCTAGTGTGGGGGGATGTGTCATTGATCATAAGAATTTACTTCTTGAAGATTTCATCCCGACCCTCCCTCCCGTTGATGACAACATTGCTTTTGATGATGAAGAGTTTTTCATGATAATCATAAAAATATTGCTTCTCTTCATCACATATGGTGTGATTTCTCTTTCCCTTTTCTCCTACGGGAATGAGGACACCATCTTTGACCCTGGTATCTTCCCTTATAGTTTCTACTATTAAAATACCGTGAGTATCTCGTCGGTGTGGAACTTTCTTATGTTCAAATGTTTATCCAAACACATTGAATGAAAGTCCGATGGAGATTGTTTCTTCCACTTGCTTCCCCATGACCAAATGAATTCGGGGTCGAGTCAAGCTAGTGACTCAGTTAACAAAAACATTAGCATTGCATGGGTAAACGCCCATGTTTCTGACTTCTTCCTATTTTCTAACACTAAGTGTGGGGGAATTCCTCTGTTGTGCTGTGCTTTTTTTGTGTTGTTTGCTCTTGTTTGCAGATTTCCCAAAGATCGTGATGATTGACGCGCCTGTTTTCAATCCAGCCGCCCAATATCCTATCCTTTTGCTAACGATTATCTAGGGATATCTTTTTTATCTTTTTTTGTGAAAAATGGAGATTTCTGTTCCACACTTGGCTATTAGTATTACCTTTTTACGTTCTAAGTGTCGGCATAATAGCCGGTACTTTGAATATTGAGGGCAATATTCAATTCTAAGTGTGGGGGGGGGGGGAATTCTCCAGAATTTGATCACAATTGTACCTTCTAGTGCCCTAGTACCCCCGTTTTTGACCAAAATTTTAAAATTTTTGTCGTTTTTAAATAAAAAATTGTGTTATGTTTAGTCTTGATTAGGTTAGAACAAACGGAATCCCGACTCTGCCAGAGTATTGATCTGGCTGCTTCCTTAACGGTTAGACTAAGGTTTTACGATATGTGCAAATGAAAATGCTAAGCATAGAATAGTTGGTTTTCTTTAGAGCTTATATAAGTAATCTATGGCTTTTCCTCCCAGGAGATAACTAATCTGACTTAATAAGTGCTTATTTTCAAACATTTGAACACACAAAATCATTTTTTCATACGATTTTGAAAAATACTAGTTCAAAGATTTATTTAAACTTCGGAACAAGCATATGTCATAGCAATGTAAAAATTAAGTAATAAATGTATGTGCTAAAAAAGCTACGGTTCAAGATCGGCCCTTGGATCCTTATTTCCGGAAGGCGTTTAGGTCTTGGCTACCCTCTTACACCGGCCCTTGGACCTCTAATTCAGGAATGTGTGAGGTCTTGGTCTAACACCCTTGGATCCTCATTTCAGGAATGTTTAGAGTCTTGGAACTCTCCGTTGTAACGGCCCTTGGATCCTTTATTCCGGAAGGTGTAAGGTCTTGGTTCCCGTGAAACTCTGTTAGTTATGTTGCACAAGTAAAAAAAAAAAAAAAAGAAAAATGAAAAAAAAAGAGAAAATGAAAAGAAAATAAAATGGAATGATATTGCAAAATGCAAAAATGGAATGATATTGCAAAATGCAATAAGTTTTGAAACTTGCTTGTTGTAAATTTTAAATCTATCTTTCAACTAGTATTAGTCAAAATTTTATAAAAACGTCGATTTTTGTGATCAAAATTTTGAAAATCAAGCACAGTCACCTAACTTGAATAAATTGTGGGAGTGAAAAGTTAAGTCTCGGCTTACATAGATTATTAGTATAAGTAGTGTTAGCATTTTTCAAAAACGTTTGCACATTGAGTTTAAGCTTAGTTGGGAGTATAAAAAAGAGGATGACGATTTCAATTCCCTGGAGACACCCAGTTTGTGTGAATCCTGTTCCATGATACCATTTTTGGAAATCAAGCATTTTGTCTATTTTTGTTCTAGTTTAAATTTCTCGCATTTAATAAAAAGTCAAAACGGGGTATACTTGGTATTCTTTTGATCCTTTCATTAATTCATATGATCGGATTGCTAGGGACTAGCAATAGTTTAGTGTGGGGGATTGATGAGTGTGTAAATACTCATCATTCTATACCCACAAAAGACACAAAAATGACCAAAAACGTCCAATTTATACCGCAGATATCCTTGGTTTGTGTTTTTTATATGTTTCAGGTACAAAAGGTTGAAAACAGAGCAAATACGTGCATTTTTGGAGTAACTCGACAACAGCTATGCATTTGATCATGTGAAGACGGAGTCAAAGTCAAACCCGGGATATGGCACTGGATTGAGCTTGGAAAAACGAACTCAAAACCAAAAATCACATTTCACCCATTTACCCTCACCTAATTACCCTCACCCATTTAATCCCTAAATCCTAAACTTAATTACCAAAATCCTTAAAACCCAGCCCAAATAACAAACACAACCCGATCCACCAAATAAACCCAACCCATTTTACCCTTTTAGTTAAATAAAACCGGGGTCAAAAGAGAAAGTCAACCCCCAACCCTTACACTTTTGCCCGCCAAAAGCAGACCTAACACCATCATCACCTTCTGCTCCTATCACTGCCACACTCAACCTCCCTCCTCCTAGCCACTCCACCCCACTCCAAGCCAAAACTCTTCACGAGATGCCATGCCATGTCACCAATCCGTGTAACCATTTGGGCGCCAAAATCAATTTGAGGGCTGAGATCACTCCAACTTTAATCCAGGGGCTGGGAGTTAATCCCAAGAAGCACAAATGAAGACCCAAGGCTGTTTTCTCTCACAAAAGAAGCACAATGGGAAGAAGACCCCTAGTTAGCTTTTTAGTATAAATAGGAGTCTTGTAAGCCTAATAAGGCAGGATTAATTTTAGCTTAAAATTAGTTAAGGTACCTTGTATTTTTAGCTTATTGTATTTTCCAGCATTGTAACTTACTCTTATTTTAATTTAATCTCAGTTCTTAGTTTAAGTGTTCAAAAAAAAAAAAAAAAAAAAAAAAAAAAAATAAAAAAAAACCTGTTACAGCTTATTTACTGCTTATTGTGTTTCTATGTGCTTATTTCTTGACTTTATGCTTATTTAGATGTTCTGAACTTAGTTTGATAAGTCTGAGTTTGCATTTGTTAACTTTGTTCTAAAAAACCCAAGAAAAGGCAAAAACAGTCAAAATAAGCATCAGCTTGTTTGAGTGCTTATTGGCTTTTGAAAGTTGTTAAGCTTGGTTCAAATAAGTTAGTAATTCAATATTATACCAGTTTCATTACTTAAATTGGTGTCTGCTAGTGTAAACCTCAAAAAAGCAATCCAATAAGGACTGTTTGGCATTAGCAGTTAAATGGGTCAAAATGGGTAGGAATTGGTTATTTGCACTTTTGGTATTTTCAATCTTAGTTAATTTAAGTTAATTAAGCTGTTCTTAAATCATTTTGGGGTTCTTGGATTGATTTCATAGGTGTTAGTGACTGGTGTTGCACTGAGTCATCTATCTCAGTCAACAAGCTCAAAATATTAAATAGCTATTTTGAGCTTTTCTTGTCCAATTTCTGAGTAAGTTTGAGTCATATCAGTGGATACAAAAGGTTTGGATAAATCACTTGGGTTTATGCCTTTTGCAAACTCATTTCTGCACATCAGTAACTAGATCAGCAATGTTTTTTTTAGATTTTCCAATTTTTAGCCTGCTTAGGTGATTTTTAATTTGGTAGTATTAAGTTGGAATTAGCCAAAACTTTGCACAATCAATGTTTGGTTGCTAATCTTGATCATCATATTTTTTTTAGAATTTTTAGAATTTTCTTTGATTGCTTTTTGTGGGCTTGAAAAAGCCAAATCTGCCCTGCATCACATTGCATCAGCAGACCCCCTTTGGTCTTTTGCTTACTTTGTGCTTATCTGGAGCTTATTTATGATAATCTTTGCTTATTGTGGGTTCCATTGTAGCTTTTAGTTAGTCTCTAACTTATTTTCATAATTTTAGCTCTTTAGAATAGTTATAGCTTATTTGGCATTTTAAGCTTGTTTTTATTTTCTTCCAAAACTGATCAGTTAAGATAAGCTGTTCTGAGCTTATTTTTAAATTTCAAAAAGTTTGTCAGTTTTACAATTAGCTTTTCATCTCTTGCTGAATCAGTTTCCATAAAGAAAAAAATAAAATAAAATAATAAATAAAAAATAAAAAGGAAAAGTGGGGTGTGAGTGGGATTCGAACCTGGGACCATTAGCTCAAACACACAACACCCTAACCATATGCACCAAGTTCCGCTTGGTGCATTTACTTACTTTTTTTTTTTTTTTTTTTTTTTTTTTTTTTTTTTTTTTTTTTTTTTTTTAAAACTAGTTTAAGCCATTTAGCTTATAACTGCTTCTCTGCTTATTTCGTGCTTATTTCAATGCCTTTTTTAGTTCCCATATTTTTCCTAGATTAGTTTTAGCTTAATTTATTTTCTGGTAATTTTTCATAATTTTCACTATTCAATTGATATTTTTCCTAATTTAATTTAATTTAAATAGTTTTTAATTCGTAATAAAAAATATAAAAGTCAAAAAAATATAATTCTTTTTTTCAAAATTTTCTTTTATTAATTAGAATTTAGGAAAAATAGATTTGTACCCGTAGATTTAATTAATTGCTTAGATTTCACGTTTTAGTCTCGCGTTTTCCCGGTTTTAAATACGTTATTTGTTTTCTTTGCGTTTTGCAAATATATGCTTTTTAGATTTATATGTAATAAGTTTCCCTTAGCCTATTTATGCTTCCCGTAGTTGTAGGTTATTTAAATTTCATCAAAATCCAAAATCTCTCCATTTTCATATTTCAAACACGATTCACAAACCCGATCTCACAAATTCCATTCATCCTTCATCGGGGATAACGAACCGGGTTACACATACTTCACTTGTGTTTCCTTAGAAAAATAACGTATTGATTTCAACCAATCAGTTACTCAACCACCACCCAAGAGACAGGAAACTGCAAAGGCCTATGTTGCAGGTCAAGCTTAGAAAAGAGGTTACAACGGTACTTTACCCAAGTGCAACAAATGTCAAACCCATCATAACCCTGGAAATTGTCCGAATCCGTGTGGGAACTGTAAGAAGGTTGGTCATTCGACCAGGGATTGCAAGGCTCCGATTGTGGTTGATAATGAGAAGCCCCCAGTAACATGCTTTGGTTGTGGAGAAGTTGGACACTTCAAGAAGGAATGTCCGAAATGAAAGAATCAGGGAAACAATAACCAAGGTGGAACAGCTAGAGGAAGAGCTTATGTCCTTGGAGGAGAAGATGTCAGGGAGGACCCGAATGTCGTTACGGATACGTTCCTCATTAATAATCGTTATGCATCCATACTATTTGATTCAGGAGCCGATAGAAGTTTTGTTTTTACTGCATTTGCACCATTACTCAACATTGAACCAACCGCATTAGACACTCCATATCACATTGAACTAGCTAACGGTAGTTTAGTTGGCACCGACACGATCATTCGTGGTTGCACTCTCAATTTTCTCAATCACCCGTTCAATATAGATCTCATGCCAGTAGAACTTGGAAGTTTCGACATTGTCATCGGAATGGATTGGTTATCTCAACATCATGCCAGAATCATCAGTGATGAAAAAGTTGTTCATCTTCCTTATGATGGCGAAACATTGGTCGTTCGCGGAGAACGCAGTGGGACTAGACTCAGCATCATCTCGTGCATTAAAACAGAGAAATACGTATAGAAGGGTTGTTATGCATTCTTGGCTCATATCACAGAAAAGAAGTCGGAGGAGAAGCGACTTGAGGATGTGCCAACGGTTAAAGATTTTCCAGAAGTCTTTCCTGAAGACTTACCAGGACTACCACCTACTCGCCAAGTCGAATTTCAGATTGACTTAGTGCCGGGAGCTGCACCAGTTGCGCGAGCACCTTATCGACTTGCACCTTCAGAAATGCAAGAGTTGTCGAACCAATTGCAAGAGCTCTTGGATAAAGGATTCATTAGGCCGAGTTCCACACCTTGGGGAGCACCGATTTTGTTTGTAAAGAAGAAAGATGGATCTTTCTGAATGTGCATTGATTATCGAGAGCTAAACAAATTAACAGTGAAGAATCGTTATCCATTTCCCAGGATCGACGATTTGTTTGATCAGTTGCAAGGTTCCAGTTATTACTCCAAGATCGACTTGAGATCGGGTTACCATCAGCTTAGGGTTCGGGAGGGAGATATCCCGAAGACAGCATTCAGAACACGATATGGCCATTATGAATTTCAGGTAATGTCGTTCGGACTAACCAACGCACCAGCTATGTTCATGGATCTCATGAATAGGGTGTGCAAGCCATATCTTGATAAGTTTGTGATCGTATTCATTGACGATATCTTGATTTACTCAAGGAGTGAAGAAGAGCACCGAGAACACCTCCGAACAATTTTAGAGCTGCTCAAGAAAGAGATACTGTATGCCAAATTCTCAAAGTGTGATTTTTGGTTCCGCAGAGTACAATTTCTTGGTCATGTCATTGATAGTCAGGAACTACAGGTTGATCCAGCAAAGATTGAGGCAGTTAAAGACTGGGCAACACCAAAAACTCCCACAGAAATTCGTCAATTCTTAGGACTTGCCGGATATTACAGAAGGTTCATTGAAGGGTTTTCCAAGATAGCTAAGCCACTGACCAAGTTGACACAAAAGAACCAGAAGTACGATTGGGGAGAAAAGCAAGAGACCGCTTTTCAGTTATTGAAACAGAAACTTTGCAGCGCGCCAATTTTGTCATTGCCAGAAGGGATTGAAAACTTCGTGGTATATTGCGATGCTTCACACAAAGGACTTGGAGCAGTGCTAATACAAAATGAGAAAGTGATAGCTTATGCATCTCGTCAGCTTAAGAAGCATGAGAAGAGCTACACTACTCACGACTTAGAGTTGGGTGCCGTGGTTTTCGCACTCAAGATTTGGAGGCATTATCTTTACGGAACAAAGTGTGTAGTATTTACAGACCATAAAAGCTTATAGTACATTCTTGATCAGAAGGAACTTAACATGAGGCAACGTCGTTGGTTGGAACTACTTAGTGATTACGACTGTGAAATCAGATATCACCCAGGAAAAGCCAATGTTGCGGTAGATGCACTCAGTCGGAAAGAGAGACTCAAGCCTTTGAGAATCAGATCATTGGGAATGACAATCATTTCACCACTACCATCAAAGATCCACGAGGCCGAAGTCGAGGCACTCAAGAAAGAAAACCTACCAAGTGAAACACTCAAAGGAATGCAAGATAATGCAAACGGGTTTAGTAAGGAGATCAGATGGAACATTATGCTTCAAGGATAGAAGCTGGATACCTCTCTATGGTGGAATACGAGAGTTGATCATGCACGAATCACACAAGTCGAAGTACTCCATTCACCCAGGTTCTGATAAGATGTATCAGGATCTCAAAAAGCTTTATTGGTGGCCAAATATGAAAGCAGAGATAGCTACGTATGTCTGTAAAAGTCTTACTTGTGCTAAAGTGAAAGCCGAGTACTAGAAGCCATCAGGATTACTTTAGCAACCAGAGATTCCCTAGTGGAAGTGGGAACGCATTACAATGGACTTTGTTACTAAACATCCCAAAACATCAGGAGGTTACAATGCTATTTGGGTAATAGTTGATCGTCTCACCAAATCAGCTCATTTCATTCCAATCAAAGAGACTTATACTATGGATCAGCTCACCAGACTTTACGTCAAGGAAATAGTCTCAAAGCACGGTGCACCAATTTCCATCATTTCCGACAGAGACAGTCGCTTTACTTCAAACATTTGGGAGTCATTGCAAGATTCATTTTGGGACTAAACTAGACATGAGTACTGCCTATCATCCTCAGACCGATGCTCAGAGCGAGAGAACGATTCAGACATTGGAAGACATGCTCAGGGCATGTGTGATTGACTTTGGAAATGGTTGGGCTAACCATTTGCCATTGATCGAGTTCTCTTACAATAACAGTTATCAATCGAGCATAAAAGCCGCACCATTCGAGGCACTATACGGTCGTAAGTGCAGGTCCCCAATTTGTTGGGCCGAAGTTGGTGATGTACAACTAA
Organism: Artemisia tridentata subsp. tridentata; assembly: GCA_021014915.2. Lineage (NCBI taxonomy): Eukaryota > Viridiplantae > Streptophyta > Magnoliopsida > Asterales > Asteraceae > Artemisia > Artemisia tridentata. The sequence goes on along the minus strand of CP139505.1, from coordinate 288,041,110 downwards.
CTGGTCCAGAGTTGGTCAGAGAAACAACAGAAAAGATAATTCAGATTAGAGAAAGACTCCAAACTGCCAGAAGCAGACAGAAAAGTTACGCCGATGTTCGACGCAAACCATTAGAATTTCAGGTTGGAGACAAAGTCATGCTGAAGGTCTCGCCTTGGAAGGGCGTGATACGATTTGGGAAACACGGGAAGTTGAACCCGAGATACATTGGGCCGTTCAAATTTTTGGAAAGGATCGGTCCGGTAGCGTACAGACTGGAGCTTCTGTTAGAGCTCAGCAATGTACATAACACGTTTCATGTCTCAAACCTCAAGAAATGTCTTTCAGACGAAACGCTCGTAATCCCATTGGAAGAAATTCAGATCGATGATAAGCTTAACTTTGTGGAAGAACCAGCAGAAATCATGGACCGAGAGGTCAAACAGTTGAAACAAAGTCGAATTCCGATCATCAAAGTTCATTGGAATTCTCGCAGAGGTCCTAAGTTTACTTGGGAACGGGAAGACCAGATGCGACTCAAATACCCACATCTTTTCACCGAGACCACTCCAGAGACCAACATCAGCTGAATTCAGGGACTGAATTCCTTTTAGGGTGGTCGACTGTCACAACTCGTAATTTCAGGTCATTTTCCAAACCTCGACAATTTACTATTCATCAATCACTATTCACCGATCACTATTCATTATTTCACTATTCATCATTTTTGAAGTCAGTTTGAGACTTTGAGAAGTCGTCAAAAATTTTACTATTCATTCCCGAAGGGAAATCACTATTCATGGGCATCATTCATCATGTCGTAAACTTGGTTTACGGGTATTCAAATGCGCGTAACCAGTTAGGTTTAGCTGCGTATTCATGCATCATCAGCAAAGACACATCATACAGACTAGGGTAGTTTGCATATCATCAGTAACATCATTATCATATCAGTTCATGCATGGGTTGTGTGATTTTCATTAACGTATGCTTAATTTTTTAATTAACGTTACCACTCAGTCATTTCTACTAACATTATACCCAATACTCCCGACAATGATCCTAATACATTTTCAAGCTAATTTTAATGATATAGAGATTATATTATTACTTTACCCGGTGTTTTTAAACCAATCGCTATATTTTTCGTTTGACGCTTATAACTCCGTCGGTTTACGAAATTTCAATCCGATAATCATTCTAACACCCGATTCTTGCAAGGAATATGGTTTTACAATTTTTACAACTTCTTCGTATTTCATTTCACCTCGTCATGATTCATTTTTAGTTAACTCGATACCCGATAACACTCAATGTATACACTAAACTATCAATACTCATTTAAATGGGGGACAAAGCCTTGCTTAAACATCAAATCCATCTCATTTTAGCCACATGTGCCACCCCCTCAACCCCCAATTTAGGCTAAATACTCCAAAACTCATTAATGAATTTATCTTGATTTAATTTCCATTCCACTACAACAACACATACACTAATAAACCAACTAGCTAAAAAAAGATCAAAACCCTCCCACTTTATCTCCTAGGTTTGGCTCAACCAAGAACACCCAAGATCATCCATAAATTTTTGAAGTTCAAGTCATAATCAAGCTCCATTTACCTTTCTAATTATGGTTTTGTGATTAAATCTCAAGTTTCTTACTCATTTTTCATCAAAACTCATCAAATATTCAAGTAAGTTTCAAGAACATATTTTGATCATCTTATACTTTCATTTGATTCATATGTTTATGTATTTTCAAGTTATATTAGTTATTCATGCAAGTTACTTATGTTTTAGATACAACTTTTGCACATAAACTATCTTTAACACTAGATCTATAAGTTTCACTAATGATCTCATGAAATTCACCAAGGTTGGTGATGTTTAGGACCCCATGACACCCTAATAAGATGTATGGTAGGATTTGTGAACTTGTGAAGTTGATTTGAAGTAGTATGATCAAGTTTAGAACCAAGAACATGAGTTTTAACAAGTATAAATAAGGTTCTGTCCAAAATCGTATAAACTGGAAAACTCAGTAACTTTTGGCTTTCATATTCAGAAAGTTCTTTCAAAAACGAAACCGTGGCCGCAAGAATCACTAAAAACCGACTTATAACGAAGGAGATATGATTTTTCAAAGTTAGACGACGAAAACTAATTTTCTGAAAATTTAGTTGCTGATCGCCGAGATTCAAAGGACAAAACGAGGCGTTAGACGTGATCTAGATGACCTAACCTACTGAGATTATGTTAGTTCATGTTTATACGAAGCCGTGGATGCAAAGAACGTAGAAAACGAGCTTATAACGGCCGAGTTATTCACGTTTGAAGCCCGACGTACCATGTTTATTTTGACAGCCACTAATAGAAAGTGTTTTAAGTATAAAAACTAGTGTTTTTGTGAGACATAACATTGTTGGCCGATTTTCTAATTGATCGAGGCGTGTACAATCAAAAGTTAAATGAAACGACATTAATACATTGTTACAAGGTTTTCAAAAACGTCGAGTTGATCAACTAACACTTAACGTGCAATATTTCACGACTTGTTTCACGAAGCCATTTTGGGCATATTTTCACAAGTTAAGGAAAATATTAAATTGCGATGAAAACGCTACATTTTTCCGATAGAACACCAAACGAGGATCGTGGAGTACCGTTTCAATGTATTTACACGAAAAGTAGTTTATAACTTAACGAGACGTCAAAAGTGTATTTTTCGTCGATAAATGTTATTTTCAAAACTAACAAGTGGTATCGTTAACATACGTATTTGCATGTGTTGCATTGTATCATTGCTTACATTGAATCACATCATTCATAATAGGTCGTGGTTAGAGACCGAGCTTTATTTCATCATATCCATCATTGTTATTGTTGCTATATCATATCAGGTGAGTTTTCATAGCCCCGTTTTAAATTGTTTATTGATCTCTAAACTCTCGGGGGAGAATACATTGCACCATTTTCATATGCGGACCAAAGTATACAAACTCATTACATTGCTTAAGTTACATCAGTTCCCAGATTAAAGTCCCCTTTTATTATCATGAACCGTTAATTGTTAGCAAGCGAGAGTGAGTGAATAGATCTATTGAGGGTGACTCCTCCGTTCGGGTTGGTAGCACCAACTGGTCAAACGAATGCATTTCATTTCTGTCATATTAGAGTGATTGGCAAACACTCGGTTGAGGCATTTCATTCAGTCTAGCTTCGGGGTCATGAGCTTAGAGCTAATGTATCATTTTTATGTGGCATGGTTTTGTCATACACTTTATACTTGTGGTATCCGTACAACCTTTCATTTACATAAACCTATGATCTCACCAACATTTTTGTTGACCATTTTTAGCAATGTATTTTCAGGTAATTAAGGTATCGCATGTTGGCTTGCATATGGACACATCATGGAGTCGCGGAGTCGACGCGTCTCACTTTATATTTTATGCACTTATCCATCGTTTGAATTGTATGAACTTGTTTTATGAAAACTTGTTTCACCTTTTGGGACCTAGCTTTGTAACTCTGAATGTTTTTAAATAATCAAACGATGTATTTTCTAAACGACACTTTAGGTCATTCAATATAACTGCAACTTTGGTGCTATGACCAGTCGCGCCCCTGAATGCTTCATTCCGCTGCAAGTCACGAAATTTGGGGGTGTGACATTTTGTAAACTATTTACTCCTGATGAGCTACTTTTACCCCCGCCAAATCTGAAAAACAAATTTGCATTACTATCATGCCACAAATTATATTGGCATTACGTTACAAATTATTTTGTGGCTACCATATAAACTGTTTTACTAACAAATTATAAACTAAACTATAACTTCTATGCCATTTTGCCAATAACGAATTGCTTTCCTACTACTTTATAAAATTGTTTGCAAACCATTTTACAAATTACTATGTTACCGCCCGGTGAATTATTTACTTTTTGAAAAGTAGTTTATGCTGCAACATCGTGAGCAGAAAAACCGATGTGTTTCCTTGTAACTAAATGAAGTTTTATACTTTTATGAATTAAGCTACCACTAATTACCTACTAATTACCTACTAGATCTAGAGAGAGAAACTAGAGAGAGAAAGAGATGGAAGGGAGATGATTTCACACACTTAGTAACAATAATTCTAATTTCATCAACCAACAACCCTTTCCCTAAGGAGGGAAGGGGTATTTATAGTTTTACATGGAAGAGGGCTTGATGCCCTAAATACACTAACAATACTTAATAAAACAAAACAAACTAAATAAACGACACAGCCCATGGGCCTTCTGCACGGGCTGGGCCTAATAACAAACCTAAAGGCCTGAGCAACCTTAATACAACATGATCAATACTTGAATAATACAAAACTGTTTCCCAACAATCTCCCCCTAAGTATTGGTCATCAAGGTTGCTTGACTTCGTCTTTGCTTCTTATGGCTTTGACGTCTTCAAAATCTTTGATCTTTGTTCTTGATAGTGATGTGATACGATATGGTAGTGATCTGCCGTGTTCCAACGATCTTTGCTTCCGGTGTCTTCATGTCTTCTCCACCATGCTCATATTTCTTTTGACTTTGATTCTTCAACTTGTTCTCAGTTCTTTAATCTTTAACTTTGAGAAAGGTTGTAGCGCTTGATTCTTTAGACTTATCTTTAACAATTCTGAACTTTTTGATATTTCTGAGTCTTTGTGAGAACTTCTCTTTTGGGATATGAGCATGGTGAAGTCTTGATGGTGGTTGAACTCCAGGTCTCCAAGCTCCTCCGCAGCAGCAGCACGAACCAACCGGTACTTACAGGCTCAGACTTGAGATCATCAACAGCATAGTGTGAAGACTTTCTCAAATCTTAACCCAGACCGTTCTGAACCAGATTTTCCCAAAAGGGATAACACGGACTCACCGAAGTGCACCCACGATTCAGTGAGTCGCTGTAGATCACCCCACGACTGTAGACCGTTTGGAGCAAACACTAAGCGTAACCCACAAGGAGTTACCGAAGTAACCTACTGTCAGAGTTGTTTGATGTTGCTCTGGCAGGATTTCCATTCAATCATTGATAATCACAATTGTGACTTTTCTCATGATTGTTCTCGGCAGATTGCTAAGATCTGCGAAGGACACTTTCTTAATTTTACATCTGCTGCCCATGATGTAGAACAGCAGAGTAATACTAAGTGTACCTAAGAGATGTTTTTATGAATCTCATGGCTCTAGACTCAATTAGTGCACATTTGTTTGGTCGTCGGAGGCGTGGAGCAGATTGCCTCCTTTTCAATATCAACACTCTCGTAATGAAAGGTCGATAGATTATGAAGGGTTCTCCGTGTGAATGAAACAACTGTCTTTTGAGAGACACTTAAGTGTCTTCAATACCGGTGATGCTCATCAACCAGAAGGTTTATTAGTGCGTCACTGGGTTCATGACGTCTTTAGTCTTCAATACCGGTGATGCTCATCAACCAGTAGTTTATGAATTGAACCCGGTGTCTGCCCTAAGGTTGAACAAATGGAGGGCTATTTCTTTTCACCCTTTTCTTTGATTTTCTTTTTAATTCTTCAACCCCTTCTTTCTCCGTTCATTCATTTTCTCCTTTTTATATCATACCTAGGACTTTCTAGTTCTATACTATTGGTATTGTCCTTGGGTAGATCCCTTCGGCTCTGGCGGATCATAGGACGGTTTTCCCTAACCTTAGTCACCTTATAACTCCATGACTATCCTAATGATGCCATAAAACCAAACGTTTTGAAAATCTCTCAAAGTGTTTATGATTGTAAAACACATTTTGTTAACACTTTGAGAGTTTTGTTATTTTCAGAAGAACTCCCCCTTAACATGTGCTCATATTCGTTAAAGTAAAATCTGCACATGTCGGGAAGAGTTGGCACTTTTTTGAATTGATTGATTTTCAGTGAACCTGATCATCGCGAGACATGCTTACATCACCAGTTGGACTGGCTTGAAATTATTACCCGTCCAGATCAGATTCAAAGATCATCGCTCGAAATTGGTACATTCTACTCAGACATATCCATTGCGAGACACTTTTACACCACCAGATAAACTGGCTTGAAATTATTACCCGTCCAGGATATGTCCTTTCGACTACTGACTGTTGTTATCGTCAATTCGAGGGTCAATTCTTGAGTCTTATACTCATGAGATATCATCGTTGCTTCCACCATATTTTAATCACATTTTCATTCTCCCCCTCAAAAATAGCATAATTATGTTGTTTTTGACAAACTTTTGATTAAAATATGCTCTTTTTGAGGTGTTTGTGGAAGAATGTCAAGAACGTTTGTATATTTGGAACAAAGATTTTTCAAATACTCCCCCTTAACAAGGGAGTACTTGTCCTTATGAGCAGAATGTTTGAAAAACTTTAGAAAACATTCTGGTTTTAATTCTGCTCATAAGTAGGACGCTTTCGCTCCTTTTTCAGGATTGAGGCACTGAAGCGTACCTCAGGGTCCTTTCTTTAGGGTCCGGGTTGTACACTGTTATGTGTGCACAAGCCGTTGTCAATGATGAAATATAGATGAGATGATGATAAAATGAACAAACAATGAATTAGTACCAGAGTTCATTACTCAGGACGGCGAAACGTGAGAATGTTAGGAATTTTCGCCCGACCTCCAACATAACTTTCCAACCGACGCATCTGCTCCCGAAGCTTAATCTTCTTTTCTATCCTTTTCACGAACTTCCTTGTTTGTCTTTTCTCATTCCCGCCCCACTTCAACTCTTTAGCCAACTTCTCGTCCTTTAAGATCTTCTCAAGTTCAGATTTGACTTGTTGGATGGTTGGGTCACTGAACTTGCGAAGATCTTCGAAACCCATAAATCTTGTACCAACTCTCCTTCTATGATAGTATACTCCAAATGGTTTGTACCCGAAAGTGTATGGCTGCTGATCATGAAGATTTTCAGGTACGAAGTCTGGCTTGGTGAGGTTTAGTTTGGTTTGATAATTTTCAACTCCTAGATGAACGTCTTCAACCCGTTGTCTGATCACAATGTTGCGGATGATAATGAGAAGCGAGTTGATGATATCTTACTGAAGCTGTCAAGGGAGGTGTTCTAGTTTTCCCTGAATTTTCAGTAGATACATGTCCTCGATATCATTGGGGTTAAGACGAGGATAATCAGCTTCGGTGAATACATACTCCTTATCATTACTTCGTCTAACTATGATTTTCATCAGAAAGTTGTATCCAAACATGGGTTCAGTTTCAGCTTTGACAATAGATAGAATCCGATGCCTGCTCCATACCTCGTCTTCTGACGTTCTCATGGCCATCGTATACTTGTAGTACAACCGCCACATATTTGGCCAATGATGAATCCCAAAAACAGCATCTTCATTATACTTTTGTACCTTTCTGCTCCAAAGATTGTTGATTTGTTCTTCCAAACCTTCTAATGCATACCTAGCTGCTGGGTATTTGGTGATTGATGTGGCATATCTTTTCTCAGAGTTTGTATTGCTGTAGATGAGGTAGTCCAAATCCTTGTTGAAGAAGTATGCTATGGGTAACTTGAGGTTGTGTGGTGGTCCAATGAGTGGTAATGGTTGTGTGTAGTCACAATGAGGTAACGGGTCTACAGATGATTGTTCTTGCGTCGAGTTGATGTTTTCGTTTAAGGCTCTTGCTAATTGCTCAATGTTGTACTCGAATTCCAGCTCCGTTGTTGAAACAGTTGCAAATTCTGTGAATCTACTTTTGCGAACTCTGATGATGTCTTTCAGACCCAGTTGCTGGACTTTCATCACCTTTTTCAATCGTTTGGCAAAGTCTACAACTGATCCTTCCACTGGTTCAGCATTTTCATTGTCAGAATAAGCGTCAACCATTTGATCAAACCAATCATACTTGGGAGCTGATGAATCGACCCACTCAGGTAATGGAACATCTTTAACAGTTGCAAAAGGAGCAACTACTTCTTGGATTTGAATCAGAGCAATTGGATTTTCGTGATCAGAGCTTGGATCATCAAAGGTATCTGTTGCTTCAAATGCTCCGCCTCCAGTAGGAACAAATGTTGTTTGACTGCTTTTCTTTGTTGTGCCAGAAGAGGGTGTGATGCGTGGTTTTGTAACCTTACAACAGGTTTTACCTCTCGAGGGATCTCAAGAGGCTTACAACCCCACCAGGCAGTGTACCTGACCGATGTAGTATAGTGTAGTGGTAAGTACGGGGGATTGATCGTTCTCCACAGGGAATAGTGTTCGTTAGGTATGAAAGGCTACTCTAATTAGGTCTAAGGATTGAGGAAGATTCTTTTTATGTTTTTATAATTTTTATGAAAGCAAGTAAAATCTCGGTTTTGAAGGAGTGGGCGGAATTAGTTGCTAGTCAACTAACCCAAATTACTACAAATGCAAATAAAATAAAATAACAAAAATGAAAAGTGGTGAGAAACTTATGTGTAGAGAAATGTGTTTACTTAGATTTCCTTACTCCCTAACTATCTTTTACCGGTTAATTAGTGTGTATTAGTTGCGTGGATGACGGGTGTATTCCTTAATACCATTCGTGGGGTGGCATACTTACTTCCCCAAACTCTACAAGCTCCTACTTCACTCCTATGTCGAGCCGGCTAGGAAGCTCCTAACATGGGATCACTAGAATTCGCTTGTGCATTAAATACAACCATAAAAACCTTTAGTACGCGTTTGGTTCATGTTTCTTAAGACGTTCAAGCAAGTTACCGAATAGGAAGTTAGCCAGTTTTCTTAAGCCTAACATAGATAAACAATCATCCAATACAACTAACAACACACTAACAACCAATAATCAATAGCTAGGTTTCATTAGATCTAAGCAAACACAAGATAAAATTAGCCTAACATGTTAAACAAAAGACAAGCATAAGATAGAATCAAACAACACATAGACATATTGAATGATTAATTGATTACTTATCTTTCAATGAAACATGGAAGATCTCAAGGCTAAAAGCCCTGAAAAAGTAGCTAAAATCGTCTTAGGGTTTTATCCCAAAATTCCACACACTAAGCTCTCCCTTAATGACAAAAAATTAGAAAACTATATATAGACTTTTGGATCTGACGGCGTCACCTTATGGATTGTGACGCCGTCACCTCGCCGCTTTTAGGGTTCTCGGATGACCATCTTGACGCCGTCCCTCTTTAATTCTCCAAAATCCGTTCTGGCCTATCAAGGCTTGACGCCCTCACCTCTTGAACGTGACGCCGTCCCCTTATGAATTAAGCCGTGACGCCCTTGATTTAGTTAAAGCGTGACGCCGTCAGAATTCACATGCTAACTCACTGGCCCGTCATGAGTAAATTTCACATCCCACTTTTCTTGCCAAGGCATGACGCCGTCCAGAGTTAAGTCTGACGCCGTCAAGAGTAACTTTTAGCCGATTCTTGAGACTTTGCCGTTTTCTTCACTTTGATGCTCCAAAAACGTCCAAAATGCCTCCTTTTCCAGATTTCTCCTCAAAAGTACCTAAAATGACAAAAGGAACGATTTAGGGCAATATTTGATCAAATAAATACGATTTCGGGCTTAAATGACCCCTTAAAAGCGGTACACTTTTCGCCTCATCAAATACCCTTACACTTGAGATTTGCTTGTCCTCAAGCAAATGCGCTTTTATTCTAATCAAAATACAAGTTAGGGGTCATTTAATGCTAACATATAAGTAATTACAACAAATAATCGTTCCACTTCAATCATAATAAGCACGGAGATTACATACTAGCACCTCACAAGTAGTGTTTAGATACTCACATCTCTCAAGTGTCATCAAATTAAATCTCATAAATGAAAACGGATAATATCTCTCACTACCTGTCATAGCAAATAGATTACCATAGGCTTGGGAAAGGATCGAAAACCTCCTCCACTAGGCGTAAGCACCAAAGATAAACTATCAAAGAGGGCTTTTAAATGGGTTATAACGTTAGGTGTAGGGATATGATAAACACGGTTTTGTTGGATAAGGGATATTTTACTGGTGGCGAGTTAAAGATCTTGATCAATTACATGTACTATACAATGTTGCTAAGCCAAGACTAGACTCGATCTTAAGCTAGAAACGAAATAACAAAATAACTAAAATATAAAACAAACATAAAATGAAACGGGATGGTAGTCCGTATGTTTTTTCTATTTTTCATTTTCTCATTTTTTTTTTATTTTTCTTGATTTTTCGATTTTTTTTTTTTTTTTTTTTTTTTTTTTTTTTTTTTTTTTTTTTTTTTTTTTTTTGCATACACTTTTGCCCTACCATCCAAAATAATACATCATAGGGGCGTTGCATCCCCCTTACACTTGAATTTTTACATAACTTTACAAATACTAATCTAATGACTCGAATTAAGATAATTGAAAAACTTGGAGTACTTTTAAAATATTTAGCACATATGGGGGTAATAAATGATGTTCTTCCCCATTACTCTATTACACTAGTACTTTACCCATGAGTCCCAATCGTCCCAAAACAATATGTACAAGGATATGACTCGACTTAGCAACCATGTAATCAACTAGATAATTAACTTGGGTTTAAACAAATGTTGTAACAATAATGCACTAAAGATGAGTGCATACAAGGTAGGCTAAGGCGATTTGGGTGTACATTTAAGTGGGGTGTAACAAATTCTTCCTTTAAGTAAAATGCTTAAAGGTCGAAACGAAAAGATAGGCTCTGAGGGGTGTACTAGGGGTATCGTGTACTAAAAATGAGTACAACGCAAAGGGTGTGGGAGAATTACTTGACCAATGTAGCCAAAGTAATTATAACAAAAACACAGGTGTAAAACAATGGGTTAATCCTAATGCCTCTTATCATGTAGTAAATCTAACTACACGAATGTAGTCTCACTTGTGGCCTTGGAATGGTCCTAACGCAAGTTCTAGAATCTAAGTGCTACCGGTACACACATCATAGCATAAATGCTTTTCCTACCAATTCTAGGGGCGAACCTCACATATTTGGGGGTGGAAAATTTTTTAGTGGTACGGTTTTTGTGCTAGTCATATAACTCCTATCCGTGAGACGCTCATTAAGATCAAAGTTTCACTCCTATATGTTGTAAAAAATTTTAAATTTGGCACTAAAATTGCCCTAACAAGTATTTATCTCAGTTTTATTACACATCTACCATCAAACAAACAAAAATCAAGCGTAATAGCATTCTCTAAAATCGTACTTTTACCCTCCCCTTACACTTAAGATGAACATTGTCCCCAATGTTCAAAATAAAAAGATGTAAAAGAAAAAAGTAAAAGAATGAAATCAAATACTCCCCTGATTCGCTCGTTGGATAGTGAAATTACACGGTTAAATCTTCTTCCAAAGAGAATGTTGAAGCTCCATGACTAATGCATCGCCATAAGCTTGATTCCATAAACATCTCCTTGTCCAAAATAACCTGTTAAGCCTGAGAAAACAAACACGAAAACCTGCATAACATCGGCGGGATAAAATCTATATATAAGGATATAATGCTTGTGGAATGATAATTTTTTGCAGATTCCTGGAGATTATAAGTTGGAGATTTTAATAAAAACTTTTTATGAAAACAAAACTTTCAAAAATTTCTGGAAATTAAATCTGACGCCGTCAGGTTATAACCCCTGACGCCGTCAGAAATGACCTGACAAAAATTTTCATTTTTAGTTTCCGGAAAATTTCTGGAAAAACCTTTACCTTACTTCCTGGAAATCCTGCAAAACATCACTATGACTCGATACAAGCATTTGACTTAAACAATTACGAATATGTATGCTAATTTATTATTATTACGATTCATGTTAATTTGTGTTCTAATAAACCGATTTAGACTTCCCTTACACTTATCTTTTGCAAAATACCTTTATATGTAGTTAAGACGAAGTTAAAAACAACATAAAGCATTTTCACAAATTACTTTTGAACATGAATCAATAGTAATAAAAATTAAACACACATACGGAAACAAATAAAATCAAACAAACATTCAAACAAATAAAGCAAATAAAGCTTGGGTTGCCTCCCAAGAAGCGCTTTTTTTTGTTCGAGTCACGAGCCTGACTCTACCCTTATTTAACGGAAATAGGGGAGGTTTTCCCTACACTTAGGATTAAGTGTGGGTGATAGTAGCGATACACACCAACTCGGTAGGAGTATGCCACGTGAAGAAAGAGTGTTGGATGAATTATATGCTCAAAGACGCGGGATCCAATCATCATAACCTTACCTAGCTCAATTGTTTTAATGGGTGAATTGAAGTTTTCTCCTAGAAAGGGATCATCTTCTATCAATTTCGAGAGACTCCTAGTTAGGAATCTATCTTGACCTAATAAACCCGGTTTAAACCCATAATGTTTCTTGTGATCAATCATAAATGGGTGATGTAAGTATGTAAGGTCATGGTTCACTCCGAAGTTAGCTTCCTCTCTACAAGGCCTAGAGTCTACTACCTTAATCTTAACATTACCCGGACTACATGGTTTGATGGGTGGATCGGGACCTAATTCAATTCCTAAGTTCACATCTAAGGATGGAAGATTAGGTAACGGTTTTGGTTTAGGCTCCGGTTCATCAAAACTAGGAACTTCCATAGAACTAAAAGAAAGGTTATGACTACAAGTATTCAAACCTATTTCTTCTAGTTTTGTTTCTTCCAAAGGTTCTACTTCAATTGGGGTTCCTAAAGTCTCTTCTACTTCTTCCGGGTAAGTCACGGGTGGTGTGGGTGCCTCAAATGATGGTAGGACTTGTGGGGTACTTGGTGGGCTTATGTTACTTACCTCATCATTCCTTGTGTCAAGATCACCTATATCCTCATCATAGGTTTTGGTAGAATTTAAACCTAACATTTTCCCAAGTATCTCAAGTGCTTCTCTAGGCATCTCAACTTCTATGTCCGAATCATAAGGATCATCCTCAATATTCTGACTGCTATATTCAAACTGCCTAAAAGATTCATCATGTGTTTCTTGAGATTCGACGTCATCAATCACAAAACCTAGGTCTTTTTGATCAATGTGATCATGTTCGGCTAAATCCTCCATCACATCAAGGTCACCTATGTGTTCGTTTTGTACTATGGCATTACATGACAACCACTTAGGTATCTCAACACTAATGTATTCATCCCCAAACAAACTTGTTTCACGATCCAGGAAATTTATATTCAATTGACTTGTACTAACGTTTGTTTGATTGTCTACCCTATAATAATATTGGGCACAATCTTCTATGACATCCCATGCTTCTTCAGCACTTAATTCCCTAAAGTCCCCATTGGCAAAATCCTCAATGCGCATTTGGTCATATTGGCCAACACGATAGTAAAAGGTTCGGGTTAGGGATGCTAAAGCGAAACTATGATGAGGGAATTTTCGGAGTAAATTTCTAAAACGAGTCCATGCATCATATATGGGTTCATCTCGATATTGTTTGAAATTCGAGATGTCAATAGGGTAGAATGGCCTTTGTGGTTGGTGGTATGGTGGATTCGCGTACTCCATAATGGTGAACGGAAGAGTCAATGGAAATTTCTTTTACGAACAAAGATACAAAGAAAAAGATAGACTAAAGAAAATCTAGAAAAATAAAATAAAAATCTCACTAGAAAGGAATCTAGTGAGTAGACCTAATAGAAATAAAAATTCAACCTAAACAATAACTATTCCCCGGCAGCGGCGCCAAAAACTTGATTGCGTGGTTTTGTAACCTTACAACAGGTTTTACCTCTCGAGGGATCTCAAGAGGCTTACAACCCCACCAGGCAGTGTACCTGACCGATGTAGTATAGTGTAGTGGTAAGTACGGGGGATTGATCGTTCTCCACAGGGAATAGTGTTCGTTAGGTATGAAAGGCTACTCTAATTAGGTCTAAGGATTGAGGAAGATTCTTTTTATGTTTTTATAATTTTTATGAAAGCAAGTAAAATCTCGGTTTTGAAGGAGTGGGCGGAATTAGTTGCTAGTCAACTAACCCAAATTACTACAAATGCAAATAAAATAAAATAACAAAAATGAAAAGTGGTGAGAAACTTATGTGTAGAGAAATGTGTTTACTTAGATTTCCTTACTCCCTAACTATCTTTTACCGGTTAATTAGTGTGTATTAGTTGCGTGGATGACGGGTGTATTCCTTAATACCATTCGTGGGGTGGCATACTTACTTCCCCAAACTCTACAAGCTCCTACTTCACTCCTATGTCGAGCCGGCTAGGAAGCTCCTAACATGGGATCACTAGAATTCGCTTGTGCATTAAATACAACCAAAAAACCTTTAGTACGCGTTTGGTTCATGTTTCTTAAGACATTCAAGCAAGTTACCGAATAGGAAGTTAGCCAGTTTTCTTAAGCCTAACATAGATAAACAATCATCCAATACAACTAACAACACACTAACAACCAATAATCAATAGCTAGGTTTCATTAGATCTAAGCAAACACAAGATAAAATTAGCCTAACATGTTAAACAAAAGACAAGCATAAGATAGAATCAAACAACACATAGACATATTGAATGATTAATTGATTACTTATCTTTCAATGAAACATGGAAGATCTCAAGGCTAAAAGCCCTGAAAAAGTAGCTAAAATCGTCTTAGGGTTTTATCCCAAAATTCCACACACTAAGCTCTCCCTTAATGACAAAAAATTAGAAAACTATATATAGACTTTTGGATCTGACGGCGTCACCTTATGGATTGTGACGCCGTCACCTCGCCGCTTTTAGGGTTCTCGGATGACCATCTTGACGCCGTCCCTCTTTAATTCTCCAAAATCCGTTCTGGCCTATCAAGGCTTGACGCCCTCACCTCTTGAACGTGACGCCGTCCCCTTATGAATTAAGCCGTGACGCCCTTGATTTAGTTAAAGCGTGACGCCGTCAGAATTCACATGCTAACTCACTGGCCCGTCATGAGTAAATTTCACATCCCACTTTTCTTGCCAAGGCATGACGCCGTCCAGAGTTAAGTCTGACGCCGTCAAGAGTAACTTTTAGCCGATTCTTGAGACTTTGCCGTTTTCTTCACTTTGATGCTCCAAAAACGTCCAAAATGCCTCCTTTTCCAGATTTCTCCTCAAAAGTACCTAAAATGACAAAAGGAACGATTTAGGGCAATATTTGATCAAATAAATACGATTTCGGGCTTAAATGACCCCTTAAAAGCGGTACACTTTTCGCCTCATCAGGGTGTTGTGGAAGCCCAACCTGTTGAAGATGAAGGCTTTCTCCTTTTCTTTCCGTGAGCATCCGGTTCATCATCATGGTGTCGTTTGGTTGGTTTGATGGGCTTGCATGTTTCTGTTGGTACAACGACTGCCTCTTCTTCTTCTCTGATGGATTCCCTGAGTGCTTCCCGAAGTTTTGCTTCTTTGGGATCATTTTCTAACTCCTTTAGCATCATTCTTTTGCTTTCTAATCTGGATGGTTTATGTGGCACTGTCTTGACTGTGAATGGTGTAGTTTTGACCATATTTGCAACTATCTTTTCCAGGTCCTTCTGAACGTATTGTTTGATTATTTTGGGAATGGACTCTTCAAGATGCTCTTTGACTTCTGTGTTTATTTGAGAACTGACTTCTTCAGTTGTCTTTGTTGCTTTGTTTTTAACTTCTTTGATCTGTTAATATATCTCTTTATGCACTTTATCTTCAGTCTCAAATTTCTCGGTCATCTTTTCTTTTGAGTACTTTTACTTTTTGTTTCATCTCATTTTCGAGTGTTTGAACCCTTTGTTTCATCTCATTGTAATCTACTGTGGTCTGACCCACAAATGATGGTGGTGTTGATGGAGGTGCATTTGTTTCGCCTTGTTGTTCCTTTGAAACCTTCTCACTTTCTTTACCATTTCCATCATCGTCTGTATATGCTTTTTCATCTTCATCATCGTCATCATCTTCATTACCATCATCTTCTTCATCATTATCATCTTCATCATCATTATCATCTTCATCATCTTTTCCTTCTTCAATTTCAGAACCAGAAGCTGATTGATCATGTGCATCAGAACCTTCACTACCTTCTTCAGAACTTCTAAGAGTTGTAGATTTAAGGTCCTCTGATCCTTCTGATTGTTCCACCATATGTGATGCAGATTCTCCTCTTCCTAGTTTTGCTCGTCTCTTTTCTTCCTCAGCCTGTTTCTGTAAGCTTTCTTTTCTAGTCTTCTTTAGTGCTCTGCTCTCTTCTTTTTCAGTTGGGATTTCTCGGATGGGAGAGAATCGAGGAGAATTGAACTTGATTGATTTTCCCCTTCCAGGTTGTAGACTCTTATCTGATGTAGCCAAAGCAGACTTGAATTTCTCAGCACCTTTCCCTTTCTCTTGATCCAATCTTTCTTCTTCATCGTTATCATCATCTGTTTCATCTCTGAGATGCATCTTTGAAGACGGTTTAGCGACTACTTTCTTTTTCTGAACTACCTCAGATTTCTTTGATCGAGAAGTTTTGGCTCTAGCTGGGATAACTTGAGATTTTCTCTTTGGTGATTTTGTTTCTTTTGGTTTCCCTCCCACCATTTCAGCCTTTACTGCCTCATCATATTTCTGGTAAGCTTCTGTGTTCATAAGTTCTTTACTTAGCAGATTTGGTGGAATTCTTGCTCCTTGAATTGAAGAGTAGCTTAGAACTTTGGTGAGAATACGGTCTCGTACTTCAGTATGCATTTTCTCAGTTGAAGGACGTTTAAGCTCAGAGTGATTTCGCATGGAGCGTGAAATTAGAAGTTTTGTAAATCTAGGAAATGGAATGGGGGTTGAATCTTCACTTTGTTGAAATTTGTTGCCAAGGAAAACCATGTCCTTCCAGATAAGTTTGGCGAAGTCTAGGTGTTTGAGGTTGATTACTCCATAGAAGAATTGCAGGTGTTCTAATCTCGGATGTTCCAACCCAGTAGCCTTTCCAGTGATGCAGTTGATGATTATCGAGTATAATGTTTGCCATGGTTGTGGGAAAATTTTCCTTTCTATTTTGGAGAGTGAGGACATCTCAATTCTTGACTCATCATACCCAATAAGCTGAAGTGTTCGAATCATCTCATCAAGAGTAGGAGGCTCTTGAAATGTTGTGAATCCCTCTGCATCTGCTCTTGGAAGGTCTAGCACTGATCTAAGTGTTTCAACTTGGAAGATGATTGTTGTGTTGTTTAGTGTAACTGTCATGTTTTCTTCGTCTTCGCTTATGATCAATGACTCCCAAAACTGATGCATGTAGATTTTAGGTACACTGGCGGTTTTAGTCAATGTTGTCTTTATGAAATGTCTTTCTAGAATTTCCTTGATGATAAGACAAGTTTCATGGCACTTCAACTTCTGAAAATCAATCCGTGAGTTGCAGTAACCAATCTGTCTTTTCTTTCCTTCTGGATTTGTTGGTTGTCTGTTGATGGATGCTGATGACATAGTGCGAGACATGTTTTATCTGTTCAATGCAAACACCAACAACAATACCAGGGGCACAGTGTATATGTGTTAGAAAAAATGACACTGATATGATGACCCTAGGCAGAATCATATAACATTTAGCATATTTTCAACACTATACATTACTGAACAAGACATTCTAATCTCAGTTAATGGATCAACTTAGACAAACACCACAATGCTCTATCATGCAATCATTATGTTAGCAAAGACAAGATCTCACGACATGTTTATTTTATACACCAAACAAGCTTAGACTCAAAACACCCAGATGTTATTTTTCAACAAAGGAAAATCACAAGTCTAACTGTGAGCACAATCAGGCATAACAGACAACATGCTTGCAATCAATAATCAAATTCTATTCCGCATTTAATTATCACAGATTTGACAGACTATTGGATTGACAACATGCACTGGTCGATAAGCCCTATGGTTCAACTAGTCTGATCTGGTTCGATTACATAATTCTTTTGATTAGCTAAAGGTTAGATTAAAAAAAAACTTGATCAGTTTAATTTTGTCGTTCGATAAGTATAGTCGTTCGACAGATATGATCGTTCGACTTAATATAGGTCGTTTGACTGATAAGATCGTTCGACTCATTTGATCGTTCGACTAATTTTGTCGTTCGACAAGTATAGTCGTTCGACAGATATGATCGTTCGACTTAATATAGGTCGTTCGACTGATTAGATCGTTCGACTCATTGATGTTCGTTCGACTAGTTTTATCGTTCGACTAGTTAGGTTCATTCGACCATAAGGTCGTTCGATTAACTAGACGTTCGATAAAACTTGACGTTCGGAAAAAATTTGTCGTTCGATAAATTAGTCGTTCGACTAAACTAATCGTGTTATCGACTAATTCTGTCGTTCGATTAAATTAGTCGTTCGACTAATTTATTCGTTCGACAAGATTTAGTCGTTCGACTAGTTTGAGTCGTTCGACTAATATCGATCGTTCGACAAAATTGGATGTTATCTCCTAACTCGGAGATAACATGATCTTCTTTGAGTCCTTAATCTTCTTAACAAACATAAAATCATTAGTCTATAAGTCCATAAATCATTCAGACCAATGTTATCACTCGTTCGACCTCATACGAACCCTAAATCAAGATTAATCTCTCATTTAGTGTATTATCAATCAATGAGATCATTATTACAACTCTTATTACACAGTTAAGCTCAATTATATTCACTCAATTGAATCATAAATCATAACCACAAGAAACGCCCAAATCCGATTAGAAAAATTTGAAACCCTAATAGGGAGAAGAAGCGAGTACTACTAAGAATCAATCAATCAATCAGTTATATCTCGATTAAAATGCTTACAAGTTGGAAGAAATTAATAATCTTGGAAAAATCTTGTTCGTTCGATAGAAATGGCGGGCTGAGAGAGTTATTAGAGTGAGAGGGAAAGTGTGTGAATCTGTGTGTGTTTATGTGTTGACTAAATCAGATTTTTCCTTTATATATCCAACACAAGTTTCACTTTTTAACCACCTTAGTCCTCTAACTTGTCTTCCTACTAGTTTTAAGTTTAAAGTTAACTCAAAAACTTATAAGTTGACACTTTTAATCCTTTTAGTCCAATCTGTTATTCTTTGTCATGAAGATGATAAAAATGACGATATAAGATGGTCGATGTGCAAAAATATCTCCCCCTCAAAATATGATCAATGTTTGAAATATCATATTTGAAAGATTGAAATCATATTTTGATGAAAATTTACTTTTGCACACCTAAATTTATATATATATATATATATATATATATATATATATATATATATATATATATATATATATATATATATATATATATATATATATATATATATATATAGTAATTATGTACAAGATAGTGTGAGAGCTTGACTTGATTAGTTGTTCTTGAGAAAATTCGTCAATTCTTGAGGAGTCAAACATCTCATTCCAATTTGGTGAACCAGTTTCACAAAACGATCATGAGGTAAGGCTTTTGTGAAAAGATCCGCCAATTGGTGTTCCGTTCCCACGAAATAAAACTCAACGGTACCCTGCTCCACATGCTCCTTGATGAAGTGATATCTGAGAGCGATGTGTTTGGACTTGGAATGTTGCACTGTGTTGCACGTGATAGCGATAGCACTTTTGGAGTCACAGTACATCGGGATTTTGTTGAATATGTAACCATAATCCATCAGTTGTGATCGCATCCAAATGATTTGAGCACAACAGGCAGACATGGCTACATATTCTGATTCCGTGGATGATAGAGACGTACAATCTTGCTTCTTTGACTGCCAGGACACCAGTTTATCACCTAGGAATTGAACACCACCGGATGTGCTCTTTCTTGTATCAATACATCCCGCATGATCCGCATCTGAAAAAGCAGTTAGTGCAAAACCAGAATCCTTTGGATACCAGATCCCCAAATGAATGGTTCCCTTGATGTATCTAAGGATTCTTTTAACAGCAGATAAGTGTCTTTCTGTTGGGTTAGACTGATAGTGTGAACATAGGTATGTGGCAAATACAACATCCGGTCTGCTAGCGGTGAGATACATGAGAGACCTAATTATGCTATGATAATTTGTAGGATCAGTGGGTTTCCCATGTATGTCAGCATCTAGCTTCGGGGATGAGGAGGACATAGGGGTGTTATAGGTGTCACTAGATGTCATGCCATGCTTTTTTAATATCTCTTGTGCATATTTAGACTGACTCAAGAATATACCACGGGGTGATTGGTGAACTTGTAGTCCAAGAAAAAAGTTTAGTTCACCGATCATGGACATCTCAAAGTTTTGTTTCATAAGTTTTGCAAAAGCATTTGAGTACTTTTTATGGGTAGACCCAAAAATGATGTCATCCACATAAATTTGTACGATGAGAATGTCCTCCCCATGTTTTTGTATAAACAAAGTCGGGTCTACAGAGCCTTTAGTGAAATGATTAGCAATAAGGAATGCTGAAAGTTTGTCGTACCAGGCCCTCGGGGCTTGTTTAAGGCCGTAGAGGGCTTTCTTAAGCCTGTATACGTGATTAGGATGTTCTGGATCGACGAAGCCCTCTGGTTGTGAAACATACACCTCTTCACGAAGTTGTCCGTTCAGGAATGCTGTCTTCACGTCCATTTGGTAAACTGTGATGTTCTTATGAGCCGCGTACGCCAGGACCATTCTTACTGCCTCAAGCCTAGCCACTGGAGCAAAGGATTCCTCGAAGTCAATTCCTTCTTCTTGGCTATACCCTTTAGCAACCAACCGTGACTTGTTACGAATAACCGTGCCTTCTGCATCCAACTTATTTTTCCAAATCCATTTTAAGCCCACAACATAAACTCCATCTGGTTTTTCAACGAGTTCCCAGACTTCCAATCTTTTGAACTGATCCAACTCCTCTTGCATTGATTCAATCCAATTGTCA
Source organism: Artemisia tridentata subsp. tridentata (assembly GCA_021014915.2). Taxonomy (NCBI): domain Eukaryota; kingdom Viridiplantae; phylum Streptophyta; class Magnoliopsida; order Asterales; family Asteraceae; genus Artemisia; species Artemisia tridentata. Next base: position 288,020,291 of record CP139505.1, on the reverse strand, counting down.
TAAGTCATGGCCTCTTTAATATTTTTCGGTTCAGTTTGACAAACGGTGAGAGCGTATATGCAGGTGTCACCGTCTGTGTGGAGTTTCTGTCGTGTCATAACTGGGTTATCTGGATTGCCAATCACATTAACTAACGGATGATCCCTTGTCCATTTATGAGTAGATGGGTAGTGTTGAATGTTGTGATTCAGATTTGACGGTTCCATGTTGCTCGAAGAAGATTCTCCTGGTTCGGGAATGGTTGGGGGTGGAGCAAATGGATTGAAAAAGGCATTTCCGTCAAAATCTGGTGGTGTTGGAACTTGGTTAGAAATGGGGGAAGAATCTTCAACTGCTGGTTGAGGTGTTTTATCCATTGATGATGATGGTTCAGGTTGTGGTGCATCGTCAGCAACTACTGTAGAGGTAGATGCTGATGGATCAGGTGCTTGATTTGGGAGTTGTTGAGCAGCGGAACTTGTGGAAGCCTCTGACGCACTATTAACCAAACTGTCATTAAACATAGGGGAAACAGATCTTCCAGATCTTTCCTTTTGAAAGGTAATGGTTCAGCTGAAGATTCTGGGAAGTTCAAACGGTTGTGTGCGGGTTCCAAGCGGTCTTGCTCAGAAGCCATAACATTAAGCACGGGTCCGAAACTGAGTTGTTCCGAAGCCATAGTCATATCTGAAAAGAAAGAAGAGACAAACAGAGCACATGGATCCCCAAGGGAAATTGGGTTCCAGATGTTAGAAGCATGAAGTTGTTGTGTCATTTATCTTCTTGACACCCGAGCACATGATTTCTATGGTGTTCTTTCAAGCCTCAGGGATAGATGTTGTGGAATTCACATTTCTTTTGGTGCAACTGTCTAAAATCTTTCCAGTAGGAATCCACCTAAGACCAATCGTTTTGAAGACTCTACCTGTGGGAACCCACCTAAGGTTAGAACTAGGAGATGTTTTCCTTCTAGATGCAGTGGAATGAAATGTGGGAGCATCACTTAGTTGAGAAAACCTATGTCCTATGTTGATCCATTTTTTAGGTTTCTGATTCTTTTCTTTTGGTTCAACGGGTTTGTTTGGTTTGATTGTCTTAGTCGATTGTGCCTTTGCACGTGTATTCACTTCATGAGGATGTTTTGGCACACAGACATTGCAACTTCTCTTAGATGCCAGCCAATTCCTATTCGTTTGTTGAGTGCTCCTAGGTTTTGGTTTGCAACTATTAGCAGTGTTCTGTAAAACAGTGGAAGGCATCACACAAGGTTTTGAACCTAGAATTCCATCCTTTTGAAGTAGTGCCTTTTTCCTAGCCTTTTCTAGATCATAGTTCTTATTCATGTCATTTATGCCATAAGACTCTTTACTTTTAATGCTCGCTTTAGACACTGTTTTTGAACTAATCCTAGATGAGCCAGATATAAACACTTGTTGAGGTTTAGCAGAGATAGATGCATTTTTCTTAGGCCAAGAATGTGGAGTGACTGGTTTTGTCAAATCATTTTTCTCAACAATTTGGGAGGCAAACCTAGATTTTGAATATTTGGGTCGTTTAGATTTAAATGCAGTTGGTTGTCTGACCACTGATTGTTTTCTGATAGTTTGTAGAGGCGGTTTCCCCAAGATTGATGGTTTTGCAAACTTAGTATCCACACTTTGGCCAGTCAATCTTCTTAATTTGTTTTGCAATGCAGCATGTGCAAACACCTTTGCTTGAATTTGAACTTTTAACAACTCGTTTTCTTTAACTAATGTATCCATACGTTTACTTTCTTCATTCAAAGATTTACCATTGTTGCCCGAAGTTAGAAATTCGTTTTGCAGTTTAAGTTCAAGTGAGATGCAATGTGCCTCTAGTTTTGAAAAATCTTTTTGAAACTGGGCAATGGTCTTTTTGAGACAAGCATTTTCAAACTCAAGAGTTTGATTTGATGGAACATTTGTTTTTTTTTCATTTAATGGATCAGGCAAAGGTTGTGTGACAAGATGTTCGTCAACATTCTGATCAACCCCTCCTTTATTTCTGAATTCAGGTTGTTCAGTAAGTTGGCGATCATGAGCAGACATACTCTTATTGACAATTGATTGTACCTCAGCTATTGGCTCTTCGTCAAATATGGGCTCTGTATCATGTGTGTGTCTGACATATGCATCATCAGCATCTGTATCACTCATTGATCTGCTGCTGTCATCCTTAGCCGTTGGCTCTTTGTCAAATATAGGCTCTGTGTCATATGTGGGTCTGACATCTGCACAATCAGCATCTGTACCATTCCATGATCTGCTGTTATCATCCTGCTTTTCTGATTCTGTCCCATTGTTTTTTGTAACAACCAGCTCAGCTTCTAGTGCTTTAAGCATATTAGCTTGCTCTTCTTGAATCTGCAGCTTCTTTTCTTTCACTCTTTTGTCAAACTTTTGTCTGTGAAGTACTCTTTCAGCAATTGACTTTTCCATCGAATCCATTCGTTGGGTCAGTGTGTCTTTGAAAGTTTTAACCTCGATTCTAGTGTAATCCAAAAAATACTTGCATGTCATGACACTGTCAAAATCTGATGATAACCAGGAAACTCTAAACCGCTGAAATTGTTCCTTGAGCACTCTAAAGGCGACCGTGGATCCATTCTCGTGAAATTCATCTCTTTCAAGTTGATTCTGTAGTTGATCCACCTTGAGGAACATGGTTTTTGTGAACACCTCAACGTCTTCTTCAAAGAGTGTTAAGAATGCCCGTTGGAATCCAATGGATGTTCTTGCTAAGTCTTTGTTTGAGAGGACCATAAGATGTGAATGAAGTAATCTAAAACATTCCATGCATCTCTCTTTCGTTTCTCTCTCTTTTTCTTGCATTAATAGCTCTTGCGTATCGCTCTCTTGAGATCCTTGAGAAACAAGGTTTGATGGTGAAAAATTAGAGAAAGGTGACATCTGTTTATTAATTTGCGACCTTGATTGATGCATTTTCTCTCCCCCTTGATTGTTGCGATGAAATCGGAAGAATCAAACTTAAAATGCGTAAAGTTGATGTGTCACACACAAGGTCGAAAAACGATTGTTGAAGTAACTTGTGTAACGAGGAAAGATTAATCTTGAAGTAGCTTGTGGATGTAGGATCTTTAAAGGATAATAACGGTTGTTGTTGAAGATTAGATTTTTGAACGGTAAATAACTTGAATATACTCAGAGGATTTTACTCTAGAAACTCAGAATATTCTAAACCCAAGATCACCCTACGATTCAGTGAGTTTAACACGTCTTATTTTATTACACGTGAACTTTGGTAATTATTACACGTGAACTTAACTATTTTATTACACGTGAACTACACACGTCAAATGCAAACTTCACACTTCACATGCACATGTACACAGTTGTACGTGTATAAGAGAAGCAAGCTTCACACTTCACGCAATATTATCTTCACACTTCACGCAATATTACCTTTACATGCAAACTTCACACTTCACGCAATATTACCTTTATATTTGAAACTCAACATTACCTTTATATTAGAAACTCACACTTCTCATGCACGTGAATATTATCTTTTATATTAGAAACTCAATATTAGAAGAAGAAACGCAATGTTCTTTCTGATGAAGACCACAAAGTCGAGAAAAAGTATTCAACCTCGTTCGAGAAGACCACAACGTAACCAAATTCGAGAAGACTGCAACGTCTAATTCTTCCACAAGGTTGTTGTACAATCAAGTTAAGTTGGTTCGACTAGATTAAGTTACTCGATTAGTTACTTGGTTCGACTAGAGAGAGTGGTTCGATCAACTAAAGTGGTTCGATGACATGAGTTTGTTCGATGAAGTGAGTTCGATCTGGGTATGGTTCAATGAGGGTATGGTTCGATCAAGGATTGTGGTTCGATCAAAGTTAGTGGATCGACTAGTGGATGGTTCGATCAAGTGAGGTTCGATCACAAGAGTTGGTTCGATCACAAGTGGTGGTTCGATGAGTTGGTTCTTTCGATCAGACTTGTCCTTCGATTAGGTAGATCCTTCGATCAAGTTGGTTCGTTCGATAGACAGTTCCTTCGATGAGTTGGTTCGTTCGATAGACAGTTCCTTCGATGAGTTGGTTCGTTCGATCAAAGTTACTCGTTCGATCAAGTGTTACGTTCGATCAATTGGAAGAGTAAGTCAAACTCGACTACCCTTTTGCTCGTTCGATAACTGCTCCTTCGATGAGGTTGCTCCTTCGATGAAACTTGCTCCTTCGATCACCCTTGCTCGTTCGATCACACAAACCTCGTTCGACTAAAACAACTCGTTCGATCAGATTTCGTTCGATTAAAGTTCGTTCGATTAAGGTGCCCTTCGGTGAATCCTGCTGGTTCGACTAAAATGCTCGTTCGATCACAGTCGTTCGATCAAATAGTTCCTTCGATAAAAGTTTGGTTCCTTCGATCAGACTGCTCGTTCGATCACCCAAAACTCGTTCGATCACCAAACCTCGTTCGACTACTAAATTGATGAAAGTCACATGCGACCAACTTGATATTCTATATTAACCAACTCAGTAAAACAATATTATATGAGAACAATATTATATGAGAATAATCCAAGTAGAAATATGTAAAACAGAATAGATGGGACCAAGTAGAATAATAGAAAAGAAAGATGAATGATGAGACAACCCTTCGAACAATGTTGTTGTTAAATCTAATCTTGTAACAACCTAAATTACCCCTTGGCGAATGATACCACTTGATGTTTTATACTTTTATGAATTAAGCTACCACTAATTACCTACTAGATCTAGAGAGAGAAACTAGAGAGAGAAAGAGATGAAAGGGAGATGATTTCACACACTTAGTAACAATAATTCTAATTTCATCAACCAACAACCCTTTCCCTAAGGAGGGAAGGGGTATTTATAGTTTTACATGGAAGAGGGCTTGATGCCCTAAATACACTAACAATACTTAATAAAACAAAACAAACTAAATAAACGACACAGCCCATGGGCCTTCTACACGGGCTGGGCCTAATAACAAACCTAAAGGCCTGAGCAACCTTAATACAACATGATCAATACTTGAATAATACAAAACTGTTTCCCAACACTAAACTCAGCATTGCATCCTTGGACCCCAATTATACAGAGCCTGATCACCCATGTATAATTCGGGCAGGACCATAATATGCTAGGGATGGTTGCCTTAAAATTTTGTCAATGTCAAATCTTTTATTTCCCTTTTGCCGAGAAATCAGAAACTCGCGTGTGTGAACACATAAAAGTAGTGCTAGTCATGGGCATCCGTACCAGAAACCACCGTAACCAAATAGACTTTGGCGCCAACTTACCACCTAGAACCAACCCTACTTAATACCACGTCCAAAGTCGAAAGGAAAACTTACACCACTGGCTATCATAAGACGACCCCACCGATTAGCGTCTCACTTTACACTACCCCTTACGATTCTGAGACACTGCATCATCTATCAGACAAATCTTTAAGTTTGACAGCTACCGGATAACTCATAACTTCGAATGTGGCTGAAACATATTCTTGCTGTATAGAAATTGTGTCAAATAGATACGATGGTTATATTCAGATCCCTAAATGAAATTGTACCTTCTGCGTATAACGCTAAGTGCTTAAACAATTTGACTGGTCGATTGCTAGAAGCAATCACCACCGTTCTACAGGGTTATACCCTCCCAGCTAAGTACTAAGTACCCTACTGAGCCAACCAACTGACTGCTAGTAGAAATCAACACCATCCTTCAAGGTCATACTCTAGACCTACAAAACACTCCAACCAACAGCGACCCTATGCCCACAAAACCTAAAGACTTCGACGTCATCCCCAGTTTAGACTGGATGTCGAAATACCACACCATAATCACCCACGATGGAAAACTTGTCCGCATACCTTATGGCAATAGAATCCTAGCAATACAAGGACCCATAGATGGAATTAAACAATGAGTGAACCACCAAACACTTAAGGGTCTAGAGACTTACCAAAAGTTGACTTGTAACCCAAAGGAAGCCTTACGACCATACTGTAACGCCCCTTGACCACTTTGACCAAAAACTTTGAACTTTACACGCGGAAACGCTTGACTTTACTTTACATTCCGTTACGCTTTTGACCATTTATAAAAAAATCCACATTCATAACCAAGATGAACATTCCGACTCATAAACAAGATGACCATTTCATAACCAATTGACCATTTCATAACCAAGATGACCCTTTTATAACCAAGATGACCATTTTATAACCAAGATGAGCATTAACTGTCCCACCTTAAGGTCTGGATTTCGAACCAAAAGGGGGATCCCAGACAGAACTATTTCATAACCAAGATGACTATCTTGATCCACACTTAGGTCCAGACTTTGGAACCTAAAGGGGGATCCTAGACTGATGGGTTATGCATAACACTCATTTTGACCCATTTCACTACATACCACCCATACGACTTCCGTTTTACACCAAACTTTCCAGAAATCATTATACTAACATACTAAACATGTTCCAATAACACTTGACCCGTTTGCAACCCAAAATGGGTAAAAACACATACAATCCAAACGCCCCTTTAACTTTTACTAAAAACACTTAAAACACGCTTTGACTCATCGTTAGGCCCCCAAATCGTTATGACCTCTCTAACATACAAATTGACACTCAACTTTACTTTACAAAACACTAAAAGACTCACGGGGGTACAACTTTGACTCGAGCTCGGTATTCTACCTAGCTCTTAAGGTATAATATCTTCCAAATCCACTTCCAAATCCTTATGCTACAACCCATGAACGCTTAGTAAGTAACCCAACATAAAACATATCTCATACACATATTTTCACATAAGCATCATAATCACATAAAAGCCTCTAGGCTACGTCATACCACTCATATCATACACAACTTCATAACATAATTACATCCATTCATCACAACCATAATCAACAACATACCTTAACTAGTCCAAATCCAACAAGCTAATGTACCCTTAGTCAAGATCACTAGCCATCCATCCTTAGCTTACAATCATTCTAAATCCAACTCTTATACTCTTATACAACCACAATACATACATGATAAATACACATATAATACATGTTTTAGTGGGAGTTACTTACCTTAGTCCAAGCTAAACAACATTAAAGACATCATCATCACCATTATCATCCATCATCATCATCAATCTCCACAATTAACCATAATCATCAATCTTCTACAACATATCAAGCCCTAATAACATCATAGTTAATAACATACACAAGGTTAACATAACCTATCAAACAACCCATCTTCCTTTCTACTTCATTAATTGATCATATCTTGATCAATTGATGATTTCCCACTTTATTCATAATCTACACTTCATTGGCATCAAGAACATAAATACTTACTTGTGATGATCATAACTAGGAAGGACTATAGGCACTTGGTCTTCATCTCCTTCATCTTCTTAAGGCACCACCAACTTTTCCCTCTCTTTTTCTCTTCTCTAAAAACCGGACCTCACTTATCAATAATGGAGGAATTGTCTAGAAATTCCTAGATAAGATTAGTTAGGTGGAAACTTTGGTCCTTTGGCAAGAATGGCCCCTCAAGTCTCTTTCCTTCTATTTTAGCCATAACTAACTTATAACACAATTGGCATATGACAACTTAAGCCCTTAAAGTCCATTTCCTATCTATTTGAGGCACATAATACTTCCCATAACTTTATAACACATATTTTGACTATCACTTGACTATCGGGTTTGACTTTTCACGTTACTTTGTTGACCAACAAACCACATTAAACCTTAGCATATTCCATCTATGGTGGGGCCTACTCAAAACCGGGATACGGGTCTAACAATTCTACCCCCTTATTTTGATTTTGTCCCAAAATCTGTCATTCATTACTAACCTACACTTAATCACATAACTCATCTCATTCCTAGCACCTTAATTCCTAGTTTATTTAGTGCAACGATCTAAGTGATCTTGCAACTCCATACATACTATAACATATCACATATCCTTAATCCCCATTACTTCCCGTTTACTTCTATACCATACAACTCTTTCTTAGATTTTCTATAATACAAGACATACTTACTATAACTAGTCATCATTCTAATCCCCTCTATTACCGTTACATCACAATCTCACTTGCTTTGTCCTCTACTCTCATTCTTTGACTACTTGATACTTAAGAAACTCGTGCTATTTGACTTTACATAATTACACTCGACTAATACGTGCACATTCTATTATTTTCATTCATCATACTTTGTACCACGCCGCAAGGAACATTATATCATCATTACAATTTCTCCATCCCATCAAGGTTTCTCCTAAGTCTTAACTAAAAGCCATGGTCTAATTCTAATCCTCCTATCTTAGTCCTTATAATTTCTAACTAATTCTAAATTTCCGCTTTCTACTTCTCTAACCCTACTCGTGTCGTGTCGGCAACACATAAGCCCACTCATTTATACTTCCTCATTTTCATGAAGAGGCATCCCAATCGATGTAAATCAAGAAATATAAACTCATGGTTATGTACTCCCGACATAACACTACTACTCCTATTTCCCAATTTAACTTTTATTATTTCATTTTCATTTTACATTTCATTCGTTATTTAAACTTTTCTATTTTCTAGCTTGGATCCGCTTTATTTTAAAATTTTCCCCGAAGGGACTTTTACACATGCCAAGGATGTAGGCAATCTTTGCCGGTGAAGGCAATACATTTTATCCCGAAGGATCTTTAACACATCCCGAAGGATTCTTTAACATTCATTGACTTGATCATCCTGAAGGATACCAACTTTAACATTCATCCCGGAGGATCATTAACATTCATCCCGTAGGATCCTTAACATTCATCCTTTATCACTTTCACATTATAACAATGGATCAAAACTGTGGAAAACTAGAAGGGGGGTTGAATAGTTTTTACCGTTTTTCTTGTTTTATTTGCTTTGTTACTATATGTTAATTCAAAGGAAACAATCAAAAATAAATAATCACACAATATAAACAAAAGATAAAGAGAGGAAAGATCAAACCACACAACACTGTTGTTTATAGTGGTTCGGCTACAAGGACTTTCTTCCTTGCCCTACTCCACTCCTCGAGCTTCCAACTCGAGAGTTTATCCTTCACTAAGAAACAAACTCCCTTTCTAGGCGGAGAAAACCTTTACACGTCGCTTACTTCTTTTTCCGGTACTAAGCTAAACACCGGGTTCTTTTACAAGGTAGAACCAACCTAACGTCGCCTATATACTTTACCGACACTAAGCTAGATGTCGAGTTCTTTACAAGGGTACAACCACTCCCTACTCTCTTTGTATTTTGAGGACTAAAACACTAACCACACTCACTAATTACAAATGATAGATAATGATGTGTGAAACAAATTACAATATCACACAGTAATGAAACTAAAGGATTACGGTTCTGTAGATCCTTGAAAGCTTGATCTCTTTTCTACAAAAAGAAAGATCAAAGTGAAATGCAAGTATGAATGATGTTAGTAAGATATATATTGAATGAATATGTGTGTTTAAGCTATATGAGTGATGAGAAAGCCAAATGATCAGCTTGCTATTTATAGGCAAGCTGATATCCATTTCACGGATCCCACGGATCCCAAAATATGGATCTGTCCTTCATTGGACTTGGATCCGTGGGTCTTGATAGCTAAGAGATTTGGTGTATCATTCCATATCTTGCATATCTTGCCAAATCTTCCAAGATCCACAATTATCAACTATCTAACTTGTGAATCTAAACAAAATATTACACAATCTAACTAAGATATCACTTGTGATGTATGCCATGATGTCATGGTGTAAGTTTAAAAATAATGTTTCCTTTTAAGGAAATAAGTTTGTAAAAGTGTAAAATTATAATTCTAAGTTATCTTGCAAAATGTAAAATGTGTATTAATGAGACTTAAGCTAGTATTTATAATTCGCTAAAAGATATACCTTGTAATTGTCATTAACAAAACTAAGTAAAGATCAAAAAATATAAATAACGTTTTTGGGACGATATTTGTATTAACAATCTCCCCCTTTTTGTTGATGACAAAACATAAGGTATATTTTTGAGCAAGAGAATAAATATAGCATGAGTTCTTAAAAATATATATTAAGTTTGTTTATTAAAGAAAAGTTTTGAAAAAATGTATGTACTGTGATGAATCACAGTTAATGCAAACTTAGTCCTTTCTCCCCCTTTTTGTCGAAACAAAAAGAGTAGCGTAGCGGAATGCGATTTTGAGAACTTTAAAGCTCCCCCTTGTTTTATACTCCCCTAGATGGAGTAATCAAGGAAATGATGCATGAACCTACAAAACAAACGGTTAGAATATGAAATGCTTATGAAATGCTCCCCTTCGATGTATACTCCCCACTTCTCGAGTACCAACGTATACTTTTGAAGGGTATGATATGCTGCAAATGAAGTGTTAGTAATGAATGACTTCTAGGAAGAAGTAGAATGCATGTGAAGTGTTCTTCCAAACAAGCCTTTCAATATGTTTTGACTTAAAAAAGTCAAAGTAAGTGTCTGATCATTATTTGTACCTAAAGCAATCATGATATAGAGTATAACAAGCTATATAAGGATGTTAGTTATCAAAGATAATGATAATATGCAATATGTTGATCACTCATAAGCATAAAACATCACATTCATAGATATTAAAAATTTTGTGACAAAAGTCACAATGATGAAATGATGTTACAAGTACATAAAAAGACATCCTAGGAAAAAAAAAGTCCTAAACCAACAATCTAAAAGGTCCTAACAACTATTCTTGAAAGCTCCTATTGAGGAGGATGAGAGATGGCGTTTAAACGCTCAAGAATGTGGTTCAAAATGAACCTCATTTCATTTTGGAGCTCGTGCACCAAAATGTTTATCCTTTGAGCTATGTGGGAGGTTCTTTCACACATGTTACAATCAGGGTGAATGCTACCAAGCGGAAGAGTAGACTCAATTCTTTGTTGTGGTGGTGGTGGTGGTTGTTGATTGTTTGGTGGTGGTGGTTGTTGTTGATCATTGGTGGTTGGTGTTGTTTGGATTGAGTTCATCAAGATGTTTTGAATGTCCATGGCTTCATGAAGGCGATGGTCAACCATACCCGAGAGAGCATAGAGTTGTGTTAACTCCTCACTTATCTCCTCTTGGGTTTGAGGAATGTTGCTCCACAGCGCCTCATCTATGGCGATGAGTGTTGAAGTTGGTGATAGTGGTGGTATTTGGGGATGAGGTTGTGGTGCTTCATGGTATAGAGGACCATGAATCTCCGGATGGAGAGGATGGAATAGCATGGGTTCTAAGTTTTCAAGACTCATTGGTGGAGGATTGGTTGATGTAGGTGGAAGATCTTCTAACTCTTCAAGATATGGTTGTGGAGATGTTGGTGGTGTCCTAAAGAGTTCCATGGGTAGGAGTTTTGGTGAGCTTGGTGATGATTGGGATTTCTCAGACTGTGATGGAGCGGGTGGTGGTGTGGTTCCTACTGGAGTGATAGTCGGAGGAGGTGTTTGAATAAGTACATTTGAGGGAGTTGGAGTGGATAAAGTAAGGAAGTTTTCACTAGCAATGGGTGAGGATATGATTAGTGGTGATGACTCTTCTGAGGAAGAAATTGAAACGTTAACAAAGCAACATGGTTTTACACTGATTCGTGCTGTCCTTTTTAGTGGTTTTGAGGTTGAAGAATTGTTTGACTTTGTCATTGTTGACTTAGGTAACTAATAAGTACAGGAGAAGAAGATGAAGGTGTGAATTTTGTTTCAAGTTTAGATCTCAATTTATAGACAGAAGGATCATGGAAATTAGTGTTTGGAAGTGATGTGAATCCAATGGAGAATGTTGGTTTCTAATGATTTGGAACAAAGATTTGTGAAGGTCATATCAAGGAAGTCAATCCATTGAGCTTGGGTTGAGTAATATGTTGGGGATTTGTAGTAAATACAAGGAGATAGTGGAAAATCTTATGATTTGATGTTTCCACGGATTTGACGGATCCCCAAAAAGGGTTCCTTCTTTGTATCAGTTTGGTAACTCACACCTAAAATTCAAAAATTTAAATTTTGGTGGGAAATTTTGCTCCTAAGTTTCTAAGAATTCCTAAATGATTCTAAGATGTTTTATAATCAGTGAATGATTCCTAAATAAGACTAAACACTAAGATTTAAGAATCGAGATGAGTCAAAAAAATTTTAGGATTTTACTGTGGAACCCGCGGATCCAAATGGGATCAAACGTGAAGCCAAAGTATGGGATCCGCCAAATCCATAGGTTGGCGTATGGCGGAACCAACGATAACCCTTGGCGGAGCGAAGTTTTGGGATCCGCCGGATCCGTGTCCCAAATACTAAAACTAAACAGAACGTATGTCATATTTTTCATTTTTCGACGAAAACCCGAAAATTCACCTAGACCTTACTTATCATCTAATATTTATAGCAGATCATCTGAATATGATATCATTAACACATGATTGAACATAGTTTAATCCGTTCTTAGAAACTTACCTTTTTAGGTGTTATGCCAAACATAGGCTATAACCCGGAAAATTGATAACCATGAGGGTTATCTACCTGCAAATGTTAGTTATTACACATACATAACAAGTATTATTAGATAAAGTCGAGACACATACAAGTTTAACATCACATTGTCTAACATTGTTCAAATCCAAACACTCCTTCAACTAAGCTTCTTCTTCAACTTCTTCATACCTTTTTGCAATTTCATCATCCAACGACCAAGATTCTTCACCATTCCTTTAATGTTGCGATACTCAGCGGATTCATTTGGAATTGGAGTAAGATGGCTCAAGTATTCGGGTAGAGGAATCCTAGAATTTGGCAAACCATCATCTTCACTCATTGAAGATGATGAGGATGATGTTGGTGCACGAGGACGTTTACCCTTATCAACCGATACTCTAAAGTTACTTAAAGGAACGAAAGTGTGTGGGATCTCTGTGTATTCTGGGACAAATCCTAAGGAGTTTGGACGGACAGGTGCAAAAGGTCTATAGAGTCGAGTCAAGAGCATTCCATAAGGCAATGCAGTCTTGCCTTGAATCGGAATGTCACACATCCTTTTAGCAATATAATAAGCAAGGTTGAAGGGTTGACGAGTTGAGATGTTGAACATCATATGACACAAACACGCATTTATGTGATCACAGTTTCCTACCGTACACATGACATTGGCCCTTAAGACCTCTTCCATTTTCTTGAATTCGGGCTCGAGTTCATTGAGCTCCATGGCAAATGGGTCTCTAGCAACTTCGCGGCCATGATACATCCTTGTGGGGTTGTTCTTAGGAATGAAGAGATGTTCCCTAAGCACTTCTTTTGATGCGAGAGGAGTGACATATAGTGCCGTCCTTTCGAGATTGGATTCTAAGATTGTTAAGGACCATTTGTCCGAGTAAATACATGTCCCTTGATTTGGAATGCCCAAGACCTCACCAAATTGATCAAGAGGGATGTTGATATGATTTCCATTTAAAGTAAACTGAAGACTTAAGTAACCTTGGTCACTCGAACTAAGACCTACACTAGCATAAAACTCAAGAATGAACCTAGGAACGATTTGTTCATCTATATCTAAAAGAGTATCAAATCGAATTGCTGCTAAGTTTTCCCTAAGTTGGGTTCCTTCATAGAACGAGGAATCTACGACTCTACCCTCATGGACATACTTTTTCTCTAAGGTTTTGAAAATTTTGACTTGGGCTTTGGTTAGACCTTTGGTTTTGTGGACTTCGGGTAAGTAGTTAACGGTTCTTTTGTGATCGTAGTTGGTTGCGGGAGGCATGATTTTCCTAAGTACAAAAGTTACATAGTTTTAGTTGAAATGATCAAAGTAAGTGTAAAATTTCTAGTGTGTGCCTACATGGGGACAATGTGGAGGTGCGGTTATCTCGACCCTTTTTGATGCATGAAAATTTAGTTTATGCAAGTTTTGTATTAAAAATGAGAGATAACCCAAACGCTTCTATTTCAATGTAGCTACGTTTGAATGTACCCGAAAATACATATTAATTATGTATTCCCTTTAGCATTCAAGAGACATGATGCAAGTGATGTTTAAAAGATAACTTTTTTGTATTTGTATGAACAATGTTCAAAAAATCATTTTACCTAGTTGTTAGAAGGTTTTTGTAAGAAAATTTTCATGGGGTTTTTGTTAAATTAAGACAATGTGCTATGAGATGTAATTCCTAACTAAGAAAAACATGTTTTTAAGTATGATTAAGTAAATATGCTTCATGATTTTTCAAGAATTATGCATATACCCCAAGTTTTGGTTTTGTGCATGAAATAGAAATCCTAGACGCAGATCAGGAGTATAAGCATGATAAGAATACTTACAGTGATGTTTGGAGCACAAATTTGTGGAAGAGAATAGCCTAAATTATGATTTTTACTGTTATGGTGTCGAATGTTGTGGGTGATATGTTTTGGAGTGAGGAATGAATAGTACTTGTTCTTGTTTATGTAATAATAAACTTGGCTATGCATGCGACGGATCCGGTGGATCCAAAACAAAGGATCCGCCTTTGTTATCGGTTGGATCCGTGGATCAGAATGCTATTTTTGGTTTAGTGTCGAGTTTGGTTAAACTAATGTCTACACTAATGTTTTACCTAATCACTAGGTTCCATTAATCCTAATCCAAGTCTAAGATAGTTGAAAGGTTCTCGTTTTAGAGGTTTTGTGAGAATATCGGCAATGTTGTCCTCTGAGGAAATTTTCTCAATTGAGATGTTTCCCTTCTGTACATTGTCGCGAAGGAAGTGATGGCGTATTTCAATATGTTTGGTTCTAGCATGTTGGACTGGATTTTTGCTTAGATCAATAGCTCCTTTGTTGTCGCAAAGAATGGAAATGTTATTGAGTTCAATTCCATAGTCAACGAGAGCTTGTTTCATCCATAGTGCTTGTTGACACGCCTTTCCTGCAGACACATACTCTGCCTCTGTTGTTGAGATTGCGAGGGCAGTTTGTTTTTTAGCAAACCATGATATGAGACAATATCCTACAAAAGTACAAATACCGCTAGTACTTTTCCTATCAACATAGTCACCTGCATGGTCAGAGTCGGCATACACTATGGTTTCTACACCCGTTCCTTTGGGATACCATAATCCTAAGTGTGTAGTGACTTTGATATACCTAAATATTCGTTTAACGGCTTCAAGATGGGACATTTTTAGATCTTCTTGAAAATGTGCACATAGACAAACACTAAACATAATGTCAGGCCTACTAGCCATAAGATAGAGTAAACTACCAATCATTCCTCTATATTTAGTGCTATCTACGGATTCATTTTCTTCATCCTTTGTGAGTTTGGTTTCGGAGGACATGGGTGTTTTCATGGGTTTTGAGTCTTCAAGACCAAACTTCTTAAGCATATCTTTGATATACTTTGATTGGTTGAAGAATATCCCATCTTCTAATTGTTTTATTTGGAGACCTAAGAAAAAGTTTAGTTCCCCCATCATACTCATTTCAAACTCGTCATGCATGATTTTTGAGAAATCGTCGCATAACTCTTGACAAGTTGAACCGAATATAATGTCATCCACATATATCTGGACAATGATAATATGTGATCCCTTTTTCTTGGTGAAGAGAGTATTATCTACTAGGCCCATGGTATACTTATGGTCAACTAGGAAGGTCTTAAGTCGATCATACCAAGCCTTTGGTGCTTGCTTAAGTCCGTATAAAGCTTTCTTAAGTTTGAAAACATAATTTGGTTTTTCAAAGTCGGCAAAGCCGGGAGGTTGTGCAACATATACTTCTTCATTTATAAGACCATTTAAGAAAGCACTTTTGACATCCATTTGAAATAACTTAAAATCATGTGCACATGCATATGCAAGTAGTATCCTAATAGACTCAAGTCTAGGTACGGGTGCAAAAGTTTCATCGTAATCTATACCTTCTTGTTGATTGTAGCCTTGAGCTACTAGCCTAGCTTTATTTCTAGATACAATACCATTTTCATCCATTTTATTTCTAAAAACCCATTTGGTGCCGATTATGGTTTGGTTTTTAGGTGGAGGGACCAATGTCCAAACATCATTTCTAACAAATTGATTTAGTTCTTCTTGCATAGCAATTACCTAAGATTCATCTTTTATTGCCTCGTTTATATTTTTAGGCTCAACAGTTGAAATAAAACAAAAATAATTACTTTCATTTTGAGCTTTGGATCTTAATGTTCTTTCATTAAGTTTTCCTATGACGTTTTCTAATGGATGACTTTTTGTTTCTTTGATATTGACTATCTCTCCTTTTACGGGTTCATCTTCATTGTCATTTTCAATGTTTTCTATATTTTTAGCCATTTGAATTTCAACTAAGTCGTCATCTACCAAAGGTGATGTCTTAGAGGGAGGTGGACTTTCGTTGAATGTTACGTTCAACGATTCCTCGACTTTTGATGTTTCCTTGTTTAATACTATGTATGCTTTACTGTTTTGTGAGTACTCAAGAAATACACCTTCATACGACTTTGGGTCGAACTTGGTGAGATAATCCTTTGTGTTTAAAATGAAGCACTTGCTTCCAAAAACTCTAAAATATCCTAATGTAGGCTTTTTGCCTCGATAAATTTCATAGGGGGTTTTATTTAAAAATGGTCTAATTAAAACTCTATTTAGGATATATGTGGAAGTATCTACAACGTGACACCAAAACTTTTGAGGTATGTTTTGTTCATTTAACATAGTTATACTCATTTCTTGAATTGTTCTATTTTTACGTTCTACTACACCATTTGATTGAGGTGTACGAGGAGCCGAGAAATTATGAGTTATTCCATTATTATCCCAAAAATTTCCAAATTGAATTTCATTGTCAAATTCTCGACCATGGTCAGTTCTAATAGATATTATGTTACTTCCTATTTGATTTTGAATTTTCTTGCTTAGAATTTCAAATTTATCGAATGCCTCATTTTTAGTTTTCAAAATTTTTATCCATGTATATCTAGAGTAATCGTCTACTATGACTAAAGTGTAAAAATTTCCTCCATAACTTTGTATAGCCGACGGGCCAAACAAATCCATATGTAATAATTCTAGGCATCTAGATGTAGATACCATGTTTTTAGCCTTATGGCTATTATGTACTTGTTTCCCAATTTTGCAAGCATCACAAAAGTGTTGGTCATATTTCAACTTGGGTAGGTTCCTAACGAGTTCTTTGGATGACAAGGATTGAATAAGCCTCATATTTGCATGACCTAAGCGTCGATGCCATAGAGTTGAGTTTTCGTCCAAGGAGGTAAGACATAACTTATCTTTAGGTGTTTTATCTAATTTCATAACATAGACATTATTCTTTAAAACACCTTTTCCTACGGTTATGCCATCTTTAAGTATTTTACTTCCATTTTCACTGAAAAGGACGTTATACTTTTTGCGGCATAATTGACTTATACTAAGTAAATTAAATCCTAAATTATCTACATGAGCAACATCATTAATAGAAAGAGAGTCATGAGAGATTGTACCTTTTCTGATGATTTTACTTTTAAGCTTGCTACCGAATGTGACATTACCTCCGTCATACACTTGGTAGGTTGAGAAAAGATTTTTGTTTCCCGTCATGTGTCTTGAGCACCCACTATCTTTGATCCACTCATCAGGTTCAAGATCAACTTTCAAGCATACCTAAGTTCATAAAAGACTCAAGCATTTTGTCCCCAATATCTCATGGGTCCGTTTGGTTTAAACATGACATTATCATGGTTTATGTGGAGGATTATACAAACACTTGGGATGTTGATCTTAATAATGTGTTTGGGATATTTAGGAATGAATGCGATTTAGTACGCGGAATTTACTATAACACACTTAAAGGAACAAAGGTGGTGAATATGCAAACGTGAATTATTTAGAATAATGAACACAACATGAATAACACAAAACGATTCAATATTATTTATGAGATAATACGGGTGATCTAAACTATCACCAGGATTACAAAGGTAACCTTGAATCTTTGATTTGTAAAAGGATTTGTGAATTTGTAACTAAGTTACTAGGAAGGTTGTGGTGTTTTAGGATATTATAAAGATTATAGTTTTAGAGATATTTTCTAAGATGGTGACTAAGGGTTCCTTTTATAGGATAAGGAACCCTTTTTACACGTTGTCAAGTTGCATAAGATAACAAGACTTTTCTAACCTACTATTACAACTTCCAATGTAAAACACTCAATATTATCTTCTGCACAACATGGAAGACTGTACTACTTTTACTTTACATGTTACAATGTACAAAGACTAATAATACAACTAAAATATCTACAAATAAAATATCTAACAACTTGATGTTCAAACTGGCAGGACCTTCTTTAACTAGCAGTACCTTCTCACCCAGAAGGTACTGTTAGTTTATCTTCAACTTCTTCAAAATGAACTAGCAAACCTAATACTTCATCTAGCAGGCTCTTTGACTTAAGTATTTTATTCCCAACAATCCTCCCCTAAACTTGTTATTACCTTTAAAATAAATAAGTTTCTTATGAATAAAATCCATACCTTGAGGATCTGAGGGAACTCTTCCAAAAACTTCACTCTCTATTCTTCCTTTTTCTTTCACATTGTTAAAAAATGCTCATCAACAAACTTTGAACAACTTCTGACTTTTCTTCATCTTTATCACATCTTAACGTCTTGGAAATCATGGTTGTAAGAACTTCATAGCTCAGTGGATACTCTTTTTCAGCTAACATAAAGAGCTCAATCCCACTTTGTGTAAAAAGATGATGCACATTGCTAAGACTTAGGAATTCCCATGTGATGGTAGGATCATGATATGGAAACTTCCGATGAACATCTTTTGGATCAGGATCATATATCCTATTGAACTCTACCCAAAGTTCTTGTTCCTTAACATCAGTGCTATTCTTAGTGTCTAGCCTGATTTGAACTAAATTCCACAACTCTTCTAAATCAGCTCTATCACATGCCCTTATCAGATTTTCAAAATTTTTGAAGATGGCAGTTTGACCCCCAACCCTGGTTATCTTCCATGCCTTTCCTGATCTATCATGGTGAATCTCCCAATCTATAATAGGGTGTCTAGACCTAATTGGATCAGCATGAATAATTGTTGGTAAAGCAATTATCATTTTACTTACTTGTTCTGGATCCAATTCTGCTTCTTGTTTCTTTTGAGCACCTTTCTTTTTCTTTGAAGGTTTAGCATCAGATGGGATCTTGAAATAACATGTCTTGTAGGCATTAAGATAAAGGAAGTGGATTTCAGCAGGAGTTTTCTTCTTTAGTTGAGATTCAGTCCAATTAGCTTGACTTCTTAGAAACCTCTTCATGAAAATCACTTGATCTTTCTCAGATGAGCCCACCTTAAAACCTTTCTTGTAAAACCCAAAAATTTGAAAGCATGGTAAAAGACAAAAATGCCCCTATGAATTAAAAAAAAAATATAAAAAGATTATAAAGTACCGAATCAATCCCAAACTTCTGGTAATGATCAAGATATGAAGTAAATTAATTTTGGCTACTACATTTCACATTTTATAATGTACAAAAAATTACCATGAGCACTTTACACACAACTTTGGACCGAAAATAACTAATTAGTTATTATGTTATATTAATTTGTTTTTAAAAACCACATAATTATACTAAATTAAGAATTTTGAATGCAAATTGAATGCAATTGATTGTGTAATGATCTTGGACCATTTTTGGGTCAATCCCCACCCCTAAGACTCGGCCCTTTCCTATTTTATATAACAAACACATTTATTTCCTCCATAAACCCTAAACCGAAAATTAAAAACACACAAACAATTTCTCTCCTTGTTCATCCGAATTTCTGGAGTTCCAAGCTCATTTTTCTGGTGTTGTAAACATTCTAAGGAAGCTAAGAAAAATTGGTATGGGTTGTGGGAAGCTTTCGTTTGGTCGCTACATTTAATTCTTGTCGAAAAATCAATCCGTGAGGTATAATTCTAAAAACGATTTCCATAGGTTAAATAATTGATCTAGTATTTTTCTTACACTTAGTATATCATATATGATCTGTGAAAAATGTGGGAATCGAATCATACAAGCTTTAAGTGGTCGAATGGATTTAAAATGTGTAAAATGGATTAATTATGGAAAACATTCAAAACGATTTTTTTTGGGTGGCCTTAATAATTTTTATGAGTTACTTGATCATGGTATAAGCTGGGAAAATGCTAATTCGAATTATGGAGACTTGTGTTAATTGTTTTGGATTTAAATCATTAAAAAGGGTGTAAATTATAATATATAGAAAACGAATTTTATGGGTATCTAATTTATTTTTCCTGGGTTCCTTAGGCATCATATGATCTCAAAAAAATGCCCATTCGAATTGTTGAAGCCCATGTAAGTCGTGGCTAATTATTTTACAAACCGGATTTTGTGGAAAATAAGAATAAAAGGGAAAATAAATCGAGGAAGCTAGGGTTAGGGTTTCTTAGATTAGATCTGGTCATTTAATGTGTTTGTAAGGATGTTTCAATGATTGGATATGATGGGAGAATTTAGGGATTATTTTGTGTAAATAAAAGGTATACGATTTGTGTTTTTAAAAGTAGAGGGGGTGTTTTGTAAATTATGAAACCTATGGGATATTTTTGTAAGGTGTCTTGGATCTGGGTAAAAATACAGAAAATATTTTATAAGGGTCTCATGTGTTAATTTTGTATTTAAAAGGTTTATTTTGTTAATTAAATAAAGTATAATTTGAATTGTTTAATAATTAAATGGAGGGACTAAAAATGTAATTTCTGGAAACTTAAGGTTGATTTGAGTAATAAAATATATTCAGGGGGTTATGTGTAATTTTGGTAATTTAATGGCTTAATATGTAATTATTAATAATTAAAGGTTGAAATTGTAAATTAAAGGGCTAAATATGTAACTTTGATAACTTGAGGGACTTGATGTGTAAATTATGAATATTTAAGGGTACATTCGTATATCATGTTAAAATAAGTGTACATTGTGTAAAATTGGGAAATTGAGGGTTTAATGTGTAATTATGAATATTTAAAGGTTTAAAGTGTAACTTTTGTAATAAAGGGGTGTAAAGTGTAAATTGTGAAACCCTAAGGACCAAATGTGTAAATCTGATCAAAGATACCTTATTTCCATTTAATGATGATCTAACTAAGTTATGTTACTCCATAGTACTAAAAAGGGAAAGTTACTTAAAATGGAAAGACAGTTAAGTAAGAATGATTGTAATCCCCTTCTACTCCTTTAGGTGTGAAGAAGGAGAGACTTTGAGCTATTCCCTTATTCCTGTGCTTTGTTTCTGTTTGTGCTTTCGCCATAAGGTACAGATACTCTGCCCTTGTTTCAGTAAGGGTTCTTATATTCTATGCATTGATTTTGAGTTATGATTCAGTTAAGATTTCCCAAGCCATTGCTATGTTCCCTTTGAGTGAACCTTTGATATTCCTCTTGATTATGATCTGATCTTCGTTTATCTGACCTATGCCTTTGCCAAGTTGCTCTAAAGTTCTGAACTATCCTGGTGAGAAACTAAGATTTTGAAATGGTTTACTAAACTAAGGTTTTGAACTACTTGTTTTGAACTATCTTTTACGAAGACTATTTTAATGATTATCTTTATGAAACCAATTTAAAGACCATTTTAATTAAATAACTTAATTAAGCTTTCTAAAATGAATCTGTTGAATAAAGACTTTGAAGATGGATCCTTTGATACAGACGTTGAACTTTAATTTTGATTCTCTCTGTTTTTAAAACTATGATATGAACTTTGGAAGACCTTGGTGAACCACTCTATTATGAACTATTCGATATGAACCTTTTTTTTATGGACCTTGTGATATGATTTTGAGATGCACCTTTTGATATATGATCTTTTGTGATGACTTTGAGACCTGACTCTTAGTTTGATACCCGAGCCATTTTATGTTACCTAGCCAGGAAGGTAACCTGGCCATGTCCCTGATGCACCACTGGCATGACTCCTGTGTGGGGGAGTGATTTCTCACACCGTCCCTTTTATATTATCTGCCATGGCTACTATGATTTTGAGTATGACTTTGAGATTGACTTTGAGTGGGGGCGTATGGATTGCAATCCTAGGCATGTATGTTTAGTGGATTTAACTATGACTTTGAGTATGACTTTGAGGTGACTGGTGCCTGTGTGCTATACACGCCTTTCACATTTATGGGAGCTGATCACTCCACCCCTTTTGATACATGAGGCCACCCCTCATATTATCTGGTTGCCTGAGAGGTATCCCCTCTGATTGTGAGATCTTGACTTTGAGTATTATGATGTTGAGATATGACTTTGAGTATGGGCTCGCGGTAGATGACTATCCTATATTTCCTTTATTACTCTTTTGCTTTGATTATACCTTATGACATTCCCTGTACTTCACTATATTCTGTTTCGTTATCTTTGCTTGTATTATGTATCTGTTCACTGAGCTTTGTAAGCTCAGCCGCACGTTTTCTTTTCGTGTGCGGCAGGTTTTAGTTGGAAGATGGGTATGAGTGAAGAGACTTTTGGACTTAGAAGACTTGATAATTATTTTGGCCTAGAGACGATTGGAAGTTACTACATTGTTAGAAATTGTATTCGCTTTTGTAACCTTGTAATTTCAGTATTTCTTCTGTAACCTTTGAGAATCTTTGTATTACTTTTGAATGTATGCTTTGTTATATCTGATATGAAACCATTTGCGTGACATCTTTACCCTTGACGGGTTGGGGTGTTACATTTCTTCTGACTTTCCTGAATCTTTTGAAAAATATTATCCAGAGCTGCTTCTTTATATTTGTTGTTGATAAAAGTTTCAAGCTGTGCTGTTTTCTCTTCTGTGTTAAGATTCTTGTCATCCAAAATTATGTTAGCTTGACCTCTCACAATTGGATCATTGGCAATGATCCATTGCATCTGAGCATCAAATGTTTTCTGAGCAGCTTGAGTGTCAAGAAGAATTTGAGCATCATCCTTTTGCTCTTGCATTTCTGCAAGCAGTCTTGAATCATCTAAAGCTCTTTGCATTTCTTCTTCATGAAGCTTTTTGGAGACTTCCTCATCAAAAGCTATTTATTCTTGCTCTCTTTTCTTCAACCTTTTGGGCCTAGGTTCATCTTCAACCAGAATTTTCTTGCCCTTTTCTTTTGGTGTTGATTCTTGACTTGGAGCAGCAGATTGTTCATCAGCAACAAATAACCTTCCTTGAACAAACAACCTCCCCTGAGGCTGTGATTCCCTCTTTCTTTTGTAAACATTTCCAGCAGTACCTTTATAATCCATAGCCAACAGGATCTTAATCTAAGCAGGCTCTTTTGCGCTAACAGGCTCTTTCCCTGCACTAGCAGGCTCTTCATCATATACTTGTGTTCCTTCATGAAATTGAAACTGAGCCTCCTCTTCATCTTCTGAACTACCCATCCTCCCCTTTTTGGAAGAGAGACCCATGCTTTCTGCATCAGAACTTGAAGAACTAGATAAAACCAACTTTGAAGATCTTTTACCCTTCAGCATCTTCACTTTAACCTCCAATTTCTTAACCCTCTGAACTAGCTTGGTGTTGATCTTAGAAAATTTTGTGTTCTGTCTTGAAGAGCATTTTCCAAGAGCTGCACTTTCTCCTTTAGTTCCTTCACAGTCTGAGAATCCAGACTTTGATGTTGAGGTGATTGGGATGGTGATGCATGATATGATGGTGATGGTGTTGTTACAGATGGTACTGGTGATGGGATTGGTGATGGATGATGAGATGGTGATATGTATCTAGGTGAAGAATTTGGTGATGATGATTCAGATGATGTGGATTGTTCTTCACCATTTTGTGGTAATATTTCCTCAAAAAGTGGTACTTCCTCCCCATTAAAACCAATTTTCATATTTGAAAACACCTTGTGTGTAAGTTTTGGAGTTTCATAAGGAGAGTGTGGGGGAAGTAACAAAAGTTTTGATTTGGTGATGATGCATTGAATAAATCTGGGATACATCAAAAACTTTGTTTGGCTATCCACATTTTTAACCAATCCTTCAAAAATATGTTTTGAAAAGTTGAATTTTTTGTTTGTTGCCAAGCAAATGAGAGCTGTAGCCATGTTACCACTAAACTGCTCCCATGAGGTTTTCTTTTGGCTTAAACAATGAAGGATGGTATTGATCAAAAATCTCCATTGTGGGGTAAAATGCTTTTTAAGAAAAGTGAGTTTATTAGAATTTACATTATACCCCATTCTTTCCAGATTTTCAAAGATTTCAGTATCAGGCAATTGACTAATACCATCTGAATCATCTAATCGAAGATGTCTTCTAATGGATGACTCGGTAAGAGTCAAGGTTTTGCCATCCACTTTGGCTTTTATCTTTTGGTCCCCATTTTCAAGAGTTTTAACTTTAGCCGTTTTCCAAAATTGTAAAATTTGTGATTCATAAATAGTGGGATTTACAAGTAAACCAAACCTGATGTAAGAATCATTTAGAAAGTCCACTATTTGATGAAAAGATTCATTATCCTCAGACTTTTCCAAAAATGCTATCTGGTTGTGATGTTTAACAAAAGTTAGATCAGCCATGGTGAAGGTTAAGGAAAAATTTGATTAGGATGGTGGGATTTGATTGTGGTACTGGTAGAAGATGAAAGGTGAGTGTTAATTGTGATAAGGATTGATTAAAGATATTATGAGAGATTTACTTTTAACCGACTATTGAAAATTTATAATAAGTAAATGAAGAGGCGGTTAAAAAGATCTTTTATATGAGAAATATAATATAATTACCAGACCCTTAAATCGAGGAAAACATCAGATATTAACAGAATTACCCCAACGGCTAATTTTAACTACAAGACCTAACGACTATAAATTTAACTAACAGACTCAACAGTTATGTAGCAGTACCATTTTACTCTACCAGTACCAAAATTTGAACTACCAGTACCTTTTATTTTGAAAGAAATTTTACTTGGCAGTATCTTTGAAATTTTAGCAAAAATCCCTTATAGTTTTTAGCAAACTATCAGCTATCAACGGATTTGACTTGTCTTTACCAAAAGCCGTTTGCTTTGGACTAGTCAACTATTTACTGTAATGTATGGTTAGTTAAATACCATATAGTTTTTGGTAAACTATCAACCATCAACGGATTTGATGTGTCTTTACCGAAAGCCGTTTGCTTATGGACTAGCCAGCTCTTAAGTTTGTAAAACTTGGTGAACTGAATACCATTTCCATATTGACCTAAAGATGGTGCAATTTCCTTGGATGGAGGAATTATAAGAGGCAATGATGCTGTGTATCTTGGATGCTTGTTTCAACAAGTGAAATCATCTAACCAACATGCCTTTGAAGTGAAATTGAAACTTTTCTTCGTTTGACCTAGATAGAACTTTCTCCTTTGGAATGTTCTTGTCATTTTCAACCTCCATATCATCTTGTATAACCTAAAATTTGTTAGTTGCAGACCAAAAGAACAGAGTGCAAAGCACTTGTTTTATAGCATTGTAAACATTTAATCATCAAGATGAACAAAACAGAGCAAACTTTATACTAGCAGGACCAATTATGAACTGACAGTACCTTTTGACTAACTAGCAGTACCATGTTTAAGAGCCAGTACCATTTATTTTATGTACAAAAACACATGTTTTTCAAAGATTAATCATTCCAATACCTGCTACCAGGTATTTAAATATACCTAAATCAAAAGCTTTGGTGAGAAGGTCTGCAAAATTATTTGCAGAATCAATTTTGACAACTTTTATTAACCTTTTCTCATTGCAATCTCTTATGAAATGGTGTCTGATTTCAATGTGTTTTGTTTTTGAATGTTGAACTGGATTTTTAATAATAAAAATAGTACTGCTATTGTCAATGTAAATAATGGTGTTAAGAAAATTGTACCCATAGTCAAGTAATTGATTTTAGATCCAAAGCACTTGCCCACAACAACTTGCACCAGCAACATATTCTGCTTCAGTTGTAGAGTTGGCCACCATTGTCTGCTTCTTGCATTGCCATGATATGAGTCTGCAGCCAAGAAATTGACATCCACCAGTTGTGGATTTTCTGTGTAGGGTTGCACCAGCATAGTCACTATCAGAATAAGCCACCAAGTCAAAAGATGATTCCCTTGGATACCATAGACCCAACCTAGGTTGACCCTTGAGATATCTAAAGATCCTTTTGACTGCTGTGAGATGAGTAACTTTGGGATTTACTTGAAACCTTGCACATACACACACTGGGAACATGATATCTGGTCTTGATGATGTAAGGTACATCAAGGACCCAATCATTGATCTGTAATTGTGCAAATCCACATCTTCACCCTCAGCATCCTTGAGTAACCCCTTTTCTGAATCCATTGGAGTACTTTCAACCTTAGAATCTGCAAACTGCAACTTCCTCAGAATCACTGCTACATACTTATCTTGGCTGATAAATATGCCTTCATTTGATTGTTTCACTTGGAGACCCAGAAAGAAAGTAAGTTCCCCCATGGAACTCATTTCAAACTTACTATGCATAAGTTTTTCAAACTCCACACACAACTCTTGGTTAGTGGATCCAAAGATAATGTCATCAACATAAATCTGCACCAGCAAGATGTATTTCTTGGTTCTTTTGATGAACAAAGTTGGATCAATCTTGCCTCTTTGAAATCCATTTTCCAATAAATAGAAAGCCTATGTTTCATACCATGCCCTAGGAGCTTGGTGTAGACCATAAAGAGCCTTGGTAACCTTATACACCTTGTCTGGATATTCTGCATCAATGAAGCCTGGAGGTTGAGAAACATACACTTCTTCTTCAATAGTACCATACAAGAAGGCACTTTTAACATCCATTTGGTAAATAGTGAAGCCTATGAAAGAAGCATAGGGCAAGAATAGCCTAATTGCTTCAAGTCTTGCAACTGGAGCAAAAACCTCTTCATAATCCACCCCTTCTTCTTGAGTATACCCTTGGGCCACCAATCTTGCCTTGTTTCTGATCACAATCCCCCTTTCATCTTTCTTATTCCTGAACACCCATTTGGTTCCAATTGCCCTGTGACCTTTGGGCAAATCAACCAGTTTCTAAACCTTATAAAGCTTGAATTGAAGAAGCTCTTCTTGCATTGCTTCAACCCAACTTGAATCATCTAAGGCTTTGTTAATGTTTTTGGGTCAGCCTGTGAGAGAAAACATGAAAACAGGCATATGTTGGCAACTTCATGGTTCTTTTCTTCATAGACAGATGAGATAAACCCTTCTTGGTCTGAAGACAAGACTTGAGTTCTTGTTCTAACACCAGAATCAATGCTGCCAATCACATTATCAATGGAGTGATCTTTGAGAATTCTTGTGTTGTGTGTTGTAGGAACTTCATAGGTAAGTGGAAGATTGCCAATCCCCACATCTTCTGGTAAGACATCATCTGATTGAACATTTAATGGTTCAGCAGTACCAACTTGTGAACTGGCAGTACCATTTTCATCTGCACTACTTTCTTGATTCTCTTGACCCTGAGTTCCATGATCATCTTCAACACCTTCATTTGCTGTATTTGAAGGTTCTTCATGACTTGAAGATAAATCCAATCCTTTCCAAATTGGCATCAAGATGTAATCTTGATCTTCAGCTGTTTCAACATTGTCTTCAAAACCTGCATTATCATTAGTATTTGTACCTGTAACAGGCACATAATTCATAGATTCTGAAAGCCTATCAATGTCAAAAAGCCAATCTGGCCCAATGCCTGCAACATTTGGTAGTTTCTCTTGAAACTCTATGTGCAGATTTTCTTCCACTAGCCTAGTGCAACTATTATACACCCTATAGGCCTTACTTTGCAAAAAATACCCTATCATGTAGCCTTCATCAGCTTTTCCTTCAAACTTTCCTAGATGGTCTTTGGTATTGAGAATAGTGACATGACATCCAAAAGGTCTCATAAAACTTAAAGATGGTGTTCTACCAAAGAAAAGTTCATAAGGAGTCTTTTTATGGGGTTTAATCACAAGAACCCTGTTCTGCACATAACAAGCAGTACCTACAGCTTCAGCCCAAAATGAAATAGGCAACTTAGAGTCTACTAACATTGTTCTAGCAGCCTCTATTAGTGTTCTATTTTTCCTTTCTGCTACTCCATTTTGCTGTGGGGTTCTAGCTACACTAAATTCTCTTTTATTCCTTTTTCTTTGCAAAATTCATCCATAACCCTATTCTTAAATTCTGTCCCATTGTCACATCTAATTACTTTCACTTTTTTATCAGCTTGGTTTTCTATCTCAGTTATATAGGACTTAAGGATCTCACTAGTTTCATCCTTAGTTCTTAAAAAGAAAACCCAAGAAAATCTGCTGTAATCATCAGTAACTACAAGACAATATTTTTTACCATTCAAGCTACTCACAGAAATGGGACCAAAAAGGTCCATATGAAGCATGTATAAAGCTTGAGAAATTGAGTTATGGGACTTGGGCTTACAAGAAGCTCTATGTTGTTTGCCTTTAAGACAATCAACACAGGTTTGGTCATTTTGAAAAATCTTTTTGGGTAAACCTCTAACCAAATCATATTTTGCAATTGTATTGATTGTTTTAAAGTTTATATGACCAAGCCTTCTATGCCATAGCATAGATTCATCCAATGAGGCTTTTGCTACCAAACAAGTTAAACTCTCCATAGGAACAATGTTCTTTAAATCAACACTGTACATATTGTTCTTTCTTGGGATTTTAAGAAGAATCTGACTTTCATCAGGAATTTTAAAATCAGGAGAAAGAACCATGCAATCATTGTCAGTAAAAAGAACATTGTTCTTTTTGTCACACATTTGTGAGACACTGAGGAGATTAAACTGAAGCTCTTTCACAAAGTACACATTTTCAAAATCTAATTTACTGGTTTTGATTGTACCTTTACCAATAATCTTTCCTTTGATTCCTCCCCCAAAGGTAACATATCCTCCATCAAATGATTTGAAGTCTGTGAGGTAAGACATGTTGCCTGTCATGTGCCTTGAACATCCACTATCTACATATCCTTGATCAGCAATATCATTTGAATGTTCCTGCACATATATAAACATATTAGTTTCCTTGGGGTACCCAAGCCATGACTGACTTGGGTTTTCCTCGTGCATCAATGAAATCAAACCTCTTTAGTACTGTTGATGCACCTTTTGATTGGAGTGGTCTCCATATCCAACATGCTGAGGACTTAACAGCATTTTCCCTTTTAACCCATTTTGTGGTTCTTGGTCTGACAGTACTAATTTTGGCAGTACCATTTGGTCTAGCAGGACCATTTGGTCTAGCAGGACCTTTTGGTTTTGGTCTCCAATCTTGTGTTTTAACCACAGATTTCTTTTCAATGGGACTTTTCACAACTCTTGGTGCATGTTTGAAAGTATTTCTTGCACCCTTAGTAGTTGGTTTTGAGTTAACAGGCTTATTTGGTCTAACAGTATGATTAACTTTTGGTGTGTTAGACTTCACAAAACTTTTTATGGGGTTTGTTCCATTTGTTTTAGACCTTGATGTACTCCCAGAAACCTAATTGTTACAATAAGCATGAGTATGATTAAAACTACCACAGTAATAGCAGGCCTTATTGTACATAACAAAATCATCACCAAGTTGGTGTGACTTAAGATTGTTCCAATTTCTCTGACTACCTCTAGGTTTTCTATTACACTTAGCACAACATTCAACTGTTTTCAGAACAGTTTTAGCCTTTGTCTTAATCTCTACACTTTTAGGACTGGGTGGTCCTACTTTGTTTCCTTTCTTAGAAACAGTCTCTTTGTCCTCATCATCAGATGTCCAATCTTCAATAATTGGAGCATCTGAGCTCTTATCAGTGAGCACCTTTTTGTTAGAGAGTGAAGCATTACTAGCACTCTCAAAAGGTTCACTTTTCTCTACAGGTTTCTTATTATCTAGTGGTTTATTGGTGAATTCATGTGAACCTGATTCTGCAAGATCTAAACCTGGGGGACAGGGGATTCCTCTGTAAGGAGGTGGACAAGTCTTGTATCCAATCCCAGATTTGATTCTCTTGTTCATTTGATTTTCAACTATCCTTCTATTACAGTCAGAAGCAGTTTCTAATGTGGTAATAGTTAGTTGAATATTATCCTTTGCCAGTTTCACTTTAGCAAACTCAGTTCTTAACAGGTTTATTTCAGCATCTTTCAAAAATATTTCCCTATTAAGAATGCCTTTTGTGTCAGAAAAAGTGAGTTCATTTTCCCTAAAGTGGATTATCTGCTTCTCAAGTTTGGCCATACCACACTTATGATTAACTAGGTCTTGATGAGTTTTTCTTTGTTCTACTTTCAGTTCATCATAAAGTTTTATTAAAGTTTCTAATTCTTCAAAAACTTCACAAGTATTAGAACATTTAGTAATTGTTACCTCAGGATTGGTGAAAGCCATTAAAGCCATTTCAGTTGAAGTTGACTCCTCTTCACCCATAAAGCTCCAATCAAAACCCAGCCCATCAATAGCTACCATAGCTTTAGGCTCAATGATTTACACAGCCTTGCTCTTGTTCTCAAAGCTTTCCTTGTTCTTGTTCTCGAAACCTCTTCCCTTATCATCCTGCTTCTTTGGTCTTCTACACTCTCTTGAGTAGTGACCCTTCATGTGGCAGTTGTAGCACTCCACTTTAGACTTGTCATACCCAGCAGGCTCATTACCATTGATGGTAATCTTCTTTCCAGTCCTCATCAGAAATTTCTTAGCCCTCATGCTAAGAAGTGAAATTTGCCACTTTATGTCCATTTCCTCAAGATCTTCATCATTGATCTCTTGAATATCTTCAAAATTCAATATGGAACCATTGTGTTGTGATGTCAAGAAAGCATAACCAATTGTTTCATCTAGAATTGTTTTGGTACTGCTAGAAGTATTGGCAGTACCAAAATTTGTGTTGGCAGTACCTTCTTCTCTACCATCTTTTTCTTCATCTACTATCCTTGAGGTGCTGGGAGATGACACAAAGGCCATATTCCCTGAGCTTGAACTAGTAGATTTCTTCACTTCATGCTTTACTATCTTGAAGTTGCTGTAAAGATCATTAAGACTCATGTAATCAATATCTGGTTTGTTTTTCCAGACAATGACATGCATGGCCCATTCAGAGGGTAAACTCCTAAGGAATTTGGAGTTTAGGTCTTCTTGAGATATCAGCACTTCATGAATGGCTAACTGACTTGAAAGCTTTTGTAGTCTATTGAACATGCTGTCTAAAGACTCATTTGTTGTGGCTGAAAAGTTTTCAAACTGTTGTTTGAGCAGAGTTTTCGGAGTTTTCTTGGTGGCATCATTTCCACCAAATCTAGCCACAATAGCTTGAAAGAGGGTTTTAGCACATTTGTACTTGTTGAAGATCAAAAGCTGGTCATTTGGAATAGACATGAGAAGCATACTCCTGGCCTTAAGATCATTTCTCTTTTGGATTCTTTCTTCTGCGGTTGTTGGGTTCACTTACACATTTGTTACTATTGCATCGTTTACTGTGGAGGTGGTGATTGTAGGTTTGAATGAGTTTCCTTCTTCAATAATCTCCCAAAGTGCATAGTCTTGCACTTGGAAGTATTGCTCTACCCTCAGTCTCCACATATCAAACTCATTCTGTTTGAGTAATGGAAGTTTTGCAGCCACATTGGTTTGAATGTGTTCAACGTCCATTGTTCTTTTAAATCGTAAATATCAGCCTAGCTCTGATACCACTTGTGGAGGATTATACAAACACTTGGGATGTTGATCTTAATAATGTGTTTGGGATATTTAGGAATGAATGTGATTTAGTACGCGAAATTTACTATAACACACTTAAAGGAACAAAGGTGGTGAATATGCAAACGTGAATTATTTAGAATAATGAACACAACATGAATAACACAAAACGATTCAATATTATTTATGAGATAATACGGGTGATCTAAACTATCACCAGGATTACAAAGGTAACCTTGAATCTTTGATTTGTAAAAGGATTTGTGAATTTGTAACTAAGTTACTAGGAAGGTTATGGTGTTTTAGGATATTACAAAGATTATAGTTTTAGAGATATTTTCTAAGATGGTGACTAAGGGTTCCTTTTATAGGATAAGGAACCCTTTTTACATGTTGTCAAGTTGCATAAGATAACAAGACTTTTCTAACCTACTATTACAACTTCCAATGTAAAACACTCAATATTATCTTCTGCACAACATGGAAAGACTGTACTACTTTTACTTAACGTGTTACAATGTACAAAGACTAATAATACAACTAAAATATCTACAAATAAAATATCTAACAACTTGACGTTCAAACTGGCAGGACCTTCTTTAACTAGCAGTACCTTCTCACCCAGAAGGTACTGTTAGTTTATCTTCAACTTCTTCAAAATGAACTAGCAGACCTAATACTTCATCTGGCAGGCTCTTTGACTTAAGTATTTTATTCCAAACAGTTTATGTACGGAAATGGTGGACAATTGTTCCACGGCATATAATTAGGACCATGAAAGTTTCTAGGCATGTTTTGGTTCCAATTATTTTGATAAGTGTGTTGTGGATTAACTATACTCTTTGGAAAGGGGTGTTTGGGAAAACTCATTTGAGGTCTCTGTTGATCCGTTTTAACTCTATATTCATTTCTAGCTTGACCTCTTCCTAAAGAAACTGCTGGTTTGTGTTTATTATTGGTTATAATACTGTTACGTTTTCTAGTAACTTTAACAAACTCGGAACGATCGACTTTGTGAACCTTCTGTTCAGCCTCTGTACCCGCGGATCCCTTGGGTACAACTGGCGGATCCAAGTTTTTGGATCCGTCGGATCCGTGAGTGTCTAACTTGGTAGAAACAGTTTTATTCACAGTCTGTTCCTTATGGTCACTTAAGGTTCCTAGTTTCATAAAGCCTAGTCCTGTTTTATCATGAGGTAGTTTTTGCATTTTCATTATTTCATCTGCACTACTTATGTTTTTGTCAAACTTTTTAAACTTTGAATTTTGTTTGATTAAATCTTCCTGTGTGGATCTTAAGGTTTCTAATTCAAGTTTTAGTTCTTGACAAGAAACACACGTTTCTTTACTACCTTTACCTTTTTCAATTCGTATTGCTTTTTCTTTAAGGCAAAATATTTCATTTTCCAAAAGTGTTGTCTTTGTTTTCAAAATTTTGTTTTTGTTTATGATTTTTAAAGTGACGTCACATAGTTTGTTATATTCTACTTTTAAGGTTTTGTCATCTATAGAGGAGTATGGATCAGAATGTACCTCTTCTGTGTCATTAGCCATAAGGGAAATTTCGTTGTTCTTAGGCTCATCATCATCATCTCCTTCACTATTGCTCCAAGCTCCACTAACGAAGGCTCTTTGAGACTTGTTCTTTGGAGTGTTTGGACATTCTCCTATTAAGTGACTGGAGTCACCACACCTATAGCATTTCCTGTCAACCTTACCTTTCTTATCATCACGATCTTTCCGAGAGGATTTCTTTTCATCACGAGGTGGTTTTACAAACTTTCCTCGTCTCCTGAAGAATTTCTTGAAATCCCTCACGGCCATGGCATACTCTTCATCATCACTGTTTGAACAAGATTCATCATCGTCACTTGACTCGGCTTTGGCTTTCAAGGTAATAGACTTAATCTTCTCCTTTTTGCCTTTGACAATTTCTGAGTCTTTTTCCATAATCATTTCGTGAACTTTTAGGTTTCCTATTAGCTCATCCAGTGTCATTCTTGAGAGATCCTTATATTCTTCAATAGCTGTCACCTTTGCTCTCCATTTCGGATGGAGTGCTCTTAGAAATTTCCTGACAAAATTTTTACTAGAAAAAGATTCGTCAAGTGCTTTAAGTGATGTAATAATAGTATTGAACCTAGCAAACGCACTATCAATGGTCTCATCTTCAGAGATAACAAATTGTTCGTATTGTTGAACAAGAAGATCAATTTTGTTATCTTTTACTTGTGAGTTCCCTTGATGTGTAATAATAAGAGATTGCCAAATATCCTTAGCCGTTTTACACATAAAAACTCTTTCATATTCTTTCTTAGGTAAGGCATTATAAAGCATCATTTTGGCTTCATTATTTTTGGCAATTAGTTTCTTTTGCTCATCACTGTGACGAGTAAGAGAAGCTCCTTCATCCCGACCACCCGAAATATTATTACTAATAGGTTTGTAATCGCCATCAACTATTATATACCATAGATCTATATCCTTTGACTTCACATAAGTCTCAAAGCGATTTTTCCAATAAATAAAGCAATTTGGTTCAAATAGAGGTGGTCTCTGCATAGATTGCCCTTCTTTAAAGTTTTCAAAATCCATAGATCGTTTTAAGTTTTAAAATACAATATATTTTAAAAGTCTTAAGTAACGTAGCTCTTGATGCCAATTGTGGAAAACTAGAAACGGGGTTGATTAGTTTTTACCGTTTTTCGAGTTTTATTTGCTTTGTTACTATATGTAAATTCAAAGGAAACAATCACAAACAAATAATCACACAATATAAACAAAAGATAAAGAGAGGAAAGATCAAACCACACAACACTGTTGTTTATAGTGGTTCGGCTACAAGGACTCTCTTCCTTGCCCTACTCCACTCCTCGAGCTTCCAACTCGAGAGTTTATCCTTCACTAAGAAACAAACTCCCTTTCTAGGCGGAGAAAACCTTTACACGTCGCTTACTTCTTTTTCCGGTACTAAGCTAAACACCGGGTTCTTTTACAAGGTAGAACCAACCTGACGTCGCCTATATACTTTACCGACACTAAGCTAGATGTCGAGTTCTTTACAAGGGTACAACCACTCCCTACTCTCTTTGTGTTTTGAGGACTAAAACACTAACCACACTCACTGATTACAAATGATAGATAATGATGTGTGAAACAAATTACAATATCACACAGTAATGAAACTAAAGGATTACGGTTCTGTAGATCCTTGAAAGCTTGATCTCTTTTCTACAAAAAGAAAGATCAAAGTGAAATGCAAGTATTAATGATGTTAGTAAGATATATACTGAATGAATATGTGTGTTTAAGCTATATGAGTGATGAGAAAGCCAAATGATCAGCTTGCTATTTATAGGCAAGCTGATATCCAGCTCACAGATCCTACGGATCCCAAAATATGGATCCGTCCTTCATTGGACTTGGATCCGTGGGTCTTGACAGCTAAGAGATTTGGTGTATCATTCCATATCTTGCATATCTTGCCAAATCTTCCAAGATCCACAAATGTCAACTATCTAACTTGTGAATCTAAACAAAATATTACACAATCTAACTAAGATATCACTTGTGATGTATGCCATGATGTCATGGTGTAACTTTAAAAATAAAGTTTCCTTTTAAGGAAATAAGTTTGTAAAAGTGTAAAATTGTAATTCTAAGTTATCTTGCAAAATGTAAAATGTGTATTAATGAGACTTAAGCTAGTATTTATAATTTGCTAAAAGATATACCTTGTAATTGTCATTAACAAAACTAAGTAAAGATCGAAAAATATAAATAACGTTTTTGGGACGATATTTGCATTAACACAAACTATCAACAATTTAACATGCACACACTTTCTCATCCATTTTATTTAGTGACGTAAGCTCATAGAGCATATGAACCTACTTATTATAAGTACACACTTCTATGTGTTTATCATCTTACATTTTAAATCCGCTTTAATCATTTTCACCCTCTTACTTTACCCTTTAGTCTACCCGACTCTTTTCACTTTTAAACCTTGCATAGGTTAACTTACATTCGTTCATTAGTACCGTTCATTCTTCTTGCACGTTTTAGTTATCTACACATTTTCCACGTCTTTACACTTTTCACTCTAACTTACATTCTTTAACCCGCATTAATCAATTCCACCTTTTTATATTACACGTTAGTCTACTCAACTCTTTTATATTTAGACTTTACACATATCGCCAACTGCAACACATGCTTTCATTATAATAATTACCGCTAATCGCCTTAGCCGTAATATAATGATTTCAGGGCAACGCCTTTACCTCATACATACTCATTAGCATTCATTTATCATTCTTACATATTTTAAACATGTTTTATTATTCCATACCTTCATTATAATAATCACTGCTAATGGAGCACATTAGCCGTGATATAATTATTTCATGGCAATACTTTAGCCTCATACATGCTCATCTCATTATGGCTATTAGTACTTAGGAAATATCGTTCTATTTCATTATTTACTCCATCACTATACCTTTTCTCATTCTATAACTTTACCAAGTTCATCACAGACTTAATATGTATAAATTTATATCATTTTTCCACCACACTATGCTATAACACACATTCAACATTACTACACGATCATAATTATGCTTCTAATACTTTAACTTTCCACTAACCCATCTCTAATACCTCATTAGCGATCAACACACTTAATACAATTACTCATAAGACTATACTTTGGTCATTACTATCACACAAGTCACGCACTTTCATTTTTAGTCACATTTCCTATAAACCACCACACAACTTATTACCTTTGGTCATCACTATCACACAAGTCACGCACTTTCATTTTTAGTCACATTTCCTATAAACCACCACACAACTTATTACATCCATTCGCCTTCACTAAACTACCTTACCACACAATCACATAATCAAATAAAAATCACCGACAATATCCGAGTGTACAGTAATCTATCATTTAAGCACGTCTAGTCCGCCATGGACTTACATTACGCACACACCAATACTATAAACATGTATAACTCCTAACACCTTAAGCTCATACAACATATCACGTATTCCATCTCATAACATAGACAATCAATGACTCAAGTTTAACTCAATAATCCTACAATTAGTAAGTCCACTTTCTCAATATTCATATTATATCCAACCAAAGCCTAATCCCATTATTGCTATATACACTTTCACATCGCACACCTAAGGCATCTATTTTTCCGCATTACTTAAACTTAAGCTCAACGCATATACAAGTGGTTTAAGTCTAGGCAACCTAAAGGAAAACCTAATTCACGTAAACCGAAGATCTGATACCAAGTTGTAACGCCCCTTGACCATTTTGACCAAAAACTTTGAACTTTACACGAGGAAACGCTTGTCTTTACTTTACATTCCGTTACGCTTTTGACCATTTATAAAAAAATCCACATTCATAACCAAGATGAACATTCCGACTCATAAACAAGATGACCATTTCATAACCAATTGACCATTTCATAACCAAGATGACCCTTTTATAACCAAGATGACCATTTTATAACCAAGATGAGCATTAACTGTCCCACCTTAAGGTCTGGATTTCGAACCAAAAGGGGGATCCCAGACAGAACTATTTCATAACCAAGATGACTATCTTGATCCACACTTAGGTCCAGACTTTGGAACCTAAAGGGGGATCCCAGACTGATGGGTTATGCATAACACTCATTTTGACCCATTTCACTACATACCACCCATACGACTTCCGTTTTACACCAAACTTTCCAGAAATCATTTTACTAACATACTAAACATGTTCCAATAACACTTGACCCGTTTGCAACCCAAAATGGGTAAAAACACATACAATCCAAACGCCCATTTAACTTTTACTAAAAACACTTAAAACATGCTTTGACTCATCGTTAGGCCCCCAAATCGTTATGACCTCTCTAACATACAAATTGACACTCGACTTTACTTTACAAAACACTAAAAGACTCACGGGGGTACAACTTTAACTCGAGCTCGGTATTCTACCTAGCTCTTAAGGTATAATATCTTCCAAATCCACTTCCAAATCCTTATGCTACAACCCATGAACCTTCCTTCCATCGCACATAAACCTACAAAACATTAACAACTAAAAGGGAAAGCTTACGCTTAGTAAGTAACCCGACATAAAACATATCTCATACACATATTTTCACATAAGCATCATAATCACATAAAAGCCTCTAGGCTACGTCATACCACTCATATCATACACAACTTCATAACATAATTACATCCATTCATCACAACCATAATCAACAACATACCTTAATGAGTCCAAATCCAACAATCTAACATACCCTTAGTCAAGATCACTAGCCATCCATCCTTAGCTTACAATCATTCTAAATCCAACTCTTATACTCTTATACAACCACAATACATACATGATAAATACACATATAATACATGTTTTAGTGGGAGTTACTTACCTTAATCCAAGCTAAACAACATCAAAGACATCATCATCACCATTATCATCCATCATCATCATCAATCTCCATAATTAACCATAATCATCAATCTTCTACAACATATCAAGCCCTAATAACATCATAGTTAATAACATACACAAGGTTAACATAACGTATCAAACAACCCATCATCCTTTCTACTTCATTAATTGATCATATCTTGATCAATTGATGATTTCCCTCTTTATTCATAATATATACTTCATTGGCATCAAGAACATAAATACTTACTTGTGATGATCATAACTAGGAAGGACTATAGGCACTTGGTCTTCATCTCCTTCATCTTATTAAGGCACCACCAACTTTTCCCTCTCTTTTTCTCTACTCTAAAAACCGGACCTCACTTATCAATAATGGAGGAATTGTCTAGAAATTCGTAGATAAGATTAGTTAGGTGGCAAGTTTGGTCCTTTGGGAAGAATGGCCCCTCAAGTCTCTTTCCTTTAATTTTAGCCATAACTAACTTATAACACAAATGGCATATGACAACTTAAGCCCTTGAAGTCCATTTCCTATCTATTTGAGGCACATAATACTTCCCATAACTTTATAACACATATTTTGACTATCACTTGACTATCGGGTTTGTCTTTTCACGTAACTTTATTGACCAACCAACCACATTAAACCTTAGCATATTCCATCTAGGGTGGGGCCTACTCAAAACCAGGATACAGGTCTACCAATTCTACCCCCTTATTTAGATTTCGTCCCCAAAATCTGCCATTCATTACTAACCTAGACTTAATCACATAACTCATCTCATTCCTAGCACCTTAATTCCTAGTTTATTTAGTGCAACGATCTAAGTGATCTTGCAACTCCATACATACTATAACATATCACATATCCTTAATCCCCATTACTTCCCGTTTACTTCTATACCATACAACTCTTGCTTAGATTTTCTATAATACAAGACATACTTACTATAACTAGTCATCATTCCAATCCGCTCTATTACCATTACATCACAATCTCACTTGCTTTATCCTCTACTCTCATTCTTTGACTACTTGATACTTAAGAAACTCGTGCTATTTGACTTTACATAATTACACTCGACTAATACGTGCACATTCTATTATTTTCATTCATCATACTTTGTACCATGTGGATCCTGCAAAGATCGAGTCTGTTAAGGATTGGGCAACACCATAAACACCCACTGAAATACGCCAATTCCTAGGACTCACCGAGTATTACAGAAGGTTTATCGAAGGTTTCTCCAAGATAGCGAAGCCTTTGACTAAACTAACCCAAAAGAATGTCAAGTACGACTGGGGAGATATGGAGGAAGAAGCTTTTCAACTCCTTAAGGAAAAGTTGTGTAGTGTACCCATTTTGGCCTTACCCGAAGTCAGCAAAGACTTTGTCATTTATTGAGATGCTTCACACAAGGGGTTTGGAGCCGTGTTAATGCACAGAGAGAAGGTGATAGTATATGCATCCCGACAACTGAAAACTAATGAGAAAAACTACACAACTCATGACCTGGAGTTAGGCTCAGTCGTGTTTGCGCTCCGAATCTGGAGACACTATCTTTATGGCACGAAGTGTGTGGTATACACCGACCACAAAATCCTACAACATATTATGAACCAAAAGGAGCTAGACATGAGACAACGACGATGGTTGGAATTGCTCAGTGATTACGATTGTGAAATCCGTTATCACCCAAGCAAGGCAAATGTAGTTGCCGATGCCCTCAGTAGAAAAGAGCGAGCTAAACCACTCAGAGTCAGATCGCTAGGAATGACGATCAGTTCACCTCTTCCAGCGAAAATCCTTGAGGCTCAGGTCGAGGCTCTCAAGGAAGAGAACTGACCGGATCTAAACACACGCCTTGTGTTGGATAGATACTTTGAATAATGTTAACTAGCACGCGGAATTTACTAGCAAACACTTAGAAGATTTTGTATGTATGATCAATGAATGAAACTGTGTTTATGAATGAATAAGAGACAAACAATTTACTTTAATGATTCAATATTATTGATTAATAATACGAGTACTTGATAACGCCTAAATCTAACATGTTTTTGATAGCGTTATTGGTAGTTTTATATATGTTTTGTGGTTATATTTATGTGCTTTTGTTACTAAATCGTACCAAAGTGTGTTTGCAAAGCATTTGTAGCCAAAGACAGGAAAATGGATGGAAAAGATGCAAAAATGAGAAAAAAGGAAGTATTTGAGATTTCATGTGAATCTTGTGTCAAGTCCGCTCCGTAAGGTACTTCAATGAGTTAAAGTCCGGGTAGTCGAGTTCATAAGCTTAAGGATGAAGAGAAAGATCAAAGAATCAAGAGCTACAACCGAGAAACAAGTCGTATGCAAAAGTCCAAGAAAAAGGTTCATCAGCCATAGCCATCCGATCGGTCGCCGCCCGCAACCGATTCGGATTGAGTGAATTTGGATTTACCGAGAAGACCAACCGATCGGTAGACCATTCTATCCGATCGGTTGGAAGTCGCTGTTTGACCCAAGACTTCTTTATTAAGGATTGTGACTTTATAAATCCGGTTCTAGGTCCTTCTTTTCAGTATTCTAACCATTCAATACTACTTGGAGAGCAAGAGAAGCATTTATGCACTTAGACCTTTGGTTAGAGCAAATTTATGGAACCATTTGTTGAGTATTTATATACCAATCAATCTAGAGAGAAAGGAGATGCTAAACAAGTGCTAGGAGAGAACCATTCAGAGAAATATACTCAGAAATTCGTCCATAAGTCCAGGAGAAGGGAGAAAGTCGATTATACCATTTTCATTGCTTGTGGAATCATTTTCTTTCACTTGTAATCTTATTTCCAAATCATTGTAAGACTTTCAATCATGGTTTCTAATGTTCAAATTATTGAGTTTACATTTATGTTTGCTATGAGTGGCTAGTGCCTTTGTGCACTTGCTTAGATGATGTGTATTATTCATTGATTGGCATATGATTGTGATAACATGTTTTAATTCAATTTCAAGTCAATTCTAAGAACCAATTGTGATAAAGTTTCATAGTGACATTTGGGTAATCAAGTTTAACTAGTGCTAGTAATCTTAAGGGTTGAAAGAACTATTGTTATTCCACTAGTTATAATCATTTGTCTATGAATGATTGTTGTTTTCCACTATTCTTGATTAAACAAAGGAACCCAATTGTGATTGTAATGAAAACGCTTTTGTCTATCAAAACGGATTGATTGTAAACCACTTTAAAGGTCGAGAGATTAATAGTTTGCTTTCAATTGTGACCTTTTGTCTATAATCGGTTACCTTTTGTATTGACCATTTCCTAAGCTTGTTTGATTAGACAAAAGATTGTTTTTGTGTTTGAGGAACACCAACTCATGAACCTTGAATTGATCTTGAATTGATTGGTTAAACTTAATGCTTGTTTTTATAAACCAAAATCTTAACGAAGGTTTAATTTGTAGAAACAATAGATTAGTGTCAAAACTAATTATCACAACCAACATGTTTTCCAAAGTTATCACAATCATATTAGTCAATTGTAGTACACTAGTCTAAGCAAGTGTAGTTTTTAATCATTTGAATTTTCATCATATCATTACTACTTATTTGAGATAGTTGCTTTTAACTTACAATTCGATTCACTACACAAATCCCTGCGAACGATCCCGACTTACCATCAAAATCTTGCTACAACGGACGAGTATACTTGCTCGTATGTGTTGTTATTAGATTCGGTAATTCACCCCCTTATAAATTTAAAACTTGCACCGAACCGGGCACATCAAGTTTTTGGCGCCGTTGCCGGGGATTTTGATCGTGTTTCTGTAAGTTTTAGTCCAATTCTCATAGAGTTAGCTTTCGTAAAAAAAAAAGTTTTACCGAGCTGCCCATCCGATCGGTTGTTCATTTCATTTACCGAGAGAACCATTCGATCGGCGGACACTTCCATCCGATCGGATCCTTCAAATCAAATTTACCGAGAGATCTATCCGATCGGTAGACTGTTCTATCCGATCGGTTGGACGATTCTGATCTTTTCAAATTGTTTTCATTCTTTGCTCGTTTGTTTAGACATTGCCTCGATTCGTTGGGGAATTGTATGAAC
The DNA here is from genome assembly GCA_021014915.2 of Artemisia tridentata subsp. tridentata. Classification (NCBI taxonomy): domain Eukaryota; kingdom Viridiplantae; phylum Streptophyta; class Magnoliopsida; order Asterales; family Asteraceae; genus Artemisia; species Artemisia tridentata. The sequence continues at coordinate 287,977,942 of CP139505.1, read as the reverse complement.
ACTCGATCAACTGGAGTAGAACCAATTCCACCACTTTTCAATCCCGAAAGTTTGATTCGAACAAGATCTAGAAGAAGAAGAAGAACACCCTTTGTTCCACTAGCCAATCGTGTACCAAGAGTACCAAACCCAACTTTTGATAACCTTTTTGAAGCCAAAGTCGTTTATAACCCATTCACTAATCAACCTTTTCCCATGGCTGACGATAGACCCATGTGGGAAGCAAACCGAGCCGTAGCACCCACTCCTGGAGCTGCTATTGTTGCTGTCAACTTAGGTGACAATTTCACCGTGAAAGGTCACCATCTTTCTATGATCAAAGACCGTCATTTCGATGGCCGTTCGAGGGCCGATCCTCACAAACACGTTGCCGAATTCATTGAAATTTGTGGCATGTTCCGATACGGAGATACAAATGTAGATGCCATTAAACTCAAACTTTTTCCGTCATCACTTGCTGGAGATGCAAAAGTGTGGTATAACGAATTAACACCAGGAATCATCACTACTTGGGAGGAGATGAGGCAAGCTTTTGTAAGCCGATTCTTTCCACCTGCAATGTTTGATCGACTCATGGGAGAAATTCATGCTTTCACACAAAATCCTAACGAATCACTCGTCGAAGCCTGGCTTCGTATGAAGGATTTACTTCGAAGTTGTCATGGACATGGTTTAGGACGAGGAACCATTATCCAAATCTTTTACCATGGACTTGATGAAACATCTCAAGGAATTCTTGATGCTGGAGGAATTTTTCTTTATAAGACTCCTAACCAGGCATACCAATTGCTTGAAGACCGAGTTCTTCTCAAACTCGACTAGTCAAAAGATGCCAAGACAAAACCCTTAAGAAAAACCGTTGCTTTTGCCGAAAGTTCTGATTCATCTAAACTCATGGAAAAAATGGAAACGTTGGTTTCCAAAATCGATTCGCAATACAAAGATCTTAGAGGAGAGATGAAAGAAATGCGAGATGGTTGTAACAACTGTGGAGGTAACCACCCATCATCAGAATGCGATGATCAACCAATGGATCAACCAAAAGAAGGAGAAGCTAATTACATCCAAGGAGGATACCGAGGAGGAGGATATCGTGGAAATTATTACGGACGAAACTCTGCTAGTTGGCAAGATCGCCGACAAAGGGATAACAACCATGATTCCCAACCAAAAGTAGAGAACCAAACCTCACAAAATTCTGACAAGAAACCTGAAGAAACAGATTTTGAGAAAATGATGAGAGAATTCGTCACTGCTCAAAAATCAACCAACGAGTTCGTCAAGAATCAATTTTTCAATCTCAAGACCAAAGTTGAGCAAGGTCAGAAAAATCATCAAGCATCTATCCAAGATCTTGAAAACAAATTTGGGAGACTCTCTGATCAAATTTCTTCCCGACCATCAGGTTCGTTGCCTAGTAACACCCAAACCAACCCAAAACCATCACCATCATCGAATGATAAGACTTATCGTCCACCACAAACTAGAAATGAGCATATCAATGCTGTATTCACAAGAAGTGGCTTGTCTTATGATCCACCACCCAACCCAAACAACACCACAACTATCAATTTCAATAGTGAGGATGAGGATGAAGATGAAGAATCCAAGAAGGAAAATACACCAAAAACACCACCCAAACCCAAACCCAAACCACCAGTTAAGGCTTACACTCCAAAAATTCCATATCCACAGAGCCTTAAGAAAGAAAAAATGGAGGAGCGTTATAAGAAGTTTGTTGAAATAATCAAAGAAGTTAGACTCAGTGTACCCCTCATTGATGTTTTAGCCGGAATGCCCAATTACGGGAAATTTTTGAAAGAACTTCTTAACAACAAGAACAAGTTGGAGCAAATATCCGCTACCTTTCTCAATGAAGAATGTTCAGCTATTGTTCAAAACAAAATCCCACAAAAACTCAGAGATCCCAGAAGTTTTCTGATTCCATGCATATTAGGAAACAACATCACATGCGATGCTTTAGCCGACTTCGGTGCGAGTATTAATTTGATGCCCTATTCGCTGTATACGAAACTTTCCATCAACACCTTGAAACCCACAAGGATGAGTATCCGATTAGCTAATCATACTTACCAATATCCTGTTGGTATTGCTGAGAATATGCTTGTCCAAGTAGGTAAATTCATTTTTCCCGTGGATTTTGTGATTTTAGAAATGGAGGAAGATAGTAGAGTACCCCTTATTCTAGGAAGACCTTTCCTAAACACCGCTGATGCGATCATCAAAGTAAAAGGAAAAGAACTCAATCTTGGAGTTGGAGAGGATAGAATCACCTTTTTAATCGATAAAGCAATGAAATATCCACATTCCAGTGATGACACTTGCTTTAACATTGATGTAATCGATGAAGTCACTAAGGAAGAGTTGGATGCATTACTTGAAGATTTTGATCCATTCATGACTATTTCAGAGAAGATTAGTGAAACAACTTTTGATAAAGAATTCGCTGATTTTATGGAAATTAAGATTGATGAAGAAGAAGAAGAAGAAGAAGAAGAAGAAGGAAGAAGAAGGAGAGATAATAGAAGAAGATTTTGAGGAAATCAGTTTTAATGATCAAATGAGGATCAAAACATCACTTCAAGAACCACCGATTGATCTTGAGTTGAAACCACTTCTAGAAAATCTTGAGTATGCTTACTTGGAAGACAATTCGCTACTTCCAGTAGTCATATCTTCGTTGCTCAATGATTTTGAGAAAGAATGTCTGATTTCAGTTCTTAAGAAGCATAAAGAAGCTTTTGCATGGAAAACTTCTGACATCCCAGGAATCAGTCCTGATGTTTGCAAACACAAAATCAATTTCGAAGAAGATGCCAAACCAGTTGTAGAAAGACAACGTCGACTCAACCCCAACATGAAAGAAGTTGTTAAAAAAGAAATCATCAAACTTCTTGATGCAGGTATCATTTACCCCATCGAGGATAGTCCTTGGGTGAGTCCTGTTCACTGTGTTCCGAAAAAAAGGAGGAATGACTGTTGTGACCAACGAACGAAATGAACTAGTTCCTACTAGAACTGTCACCGGATGGCGAGTATGTATTGATTACAGAAAATTAAATAAAGCCACCAGAAAAGATCATTTTCCTTTGCCTTTCATGGATCAAATGCTTGAGAGATTAGCAGGAAACAAATACTTTTGTTTTCTTGATGGTTTTTCAGGATATTTTCAAATTCCTATTGATCCAGCTGATCAAGAAAAGACCACATTCACATGTCCCTTTGGAACTTACGCTTATCGGCGTATGCCTTTTGGATTATGTAATGCTCCCGCGACTTTTCAAAGATGTATGATTGCCATATTCCAAGATATGCTTGAAACGTCTATGGAAGTTTTCATGGATGACTTTTCAGTTTTCGGAAGCTCATTCGAAGCTTGCCTTTCTAACCTCGATAAAATGCTTGAAAGATGTAAAGCTGCACATCTTGTTCTCAATTGGGAGAAGTGTCATTTCATGGTAACTGAAGGAATTGTGTTAGGACACAAAATTTCTAGCGCAGGAATGGAGGTTGACAAAGCAAAGATCGATGTCATTACCAAATTACCACCCCCAACTAACGTTAAAGCCGTTATAAGTTTCCTAGGACATGCAGGATTTTACCGTCGTTTCATTAAGGATTTTTCCAAAATATCTCGTCCAATGACGAAACTTCTTGAAAAAGATGCTGTTTTCGATTTTAATGCAGACTGCATGAAAGCATTCGAAGCATTGAAAACACAACTGACTAGTGCACCCATTATGGTTTCCCCTGATTGGTCACTACCATTCGAGCTTATGTGCGATGCAAGCGATTTTGCTGTTGGAGCTGTGTTAGGACAAAGAGAAGAGAAACATTTTCGTCCTATATATTTTGCCAGCAAAACACTCAACAATGCTCAACAGAATTACACAGTTACAGAGAAAGAATTGTTAGCCGTTGTTTTCGCTTTCGATAAATTCAGATCATACCTTGTACTTTCGAAAACAATCGTGTTCACCGATCATTCAGCGTTAAAATATCTGTTTAAGAAGCAAGATGCCAAACCGCGTCTCATCCGATGGATTTTACTACTCCAAGAATTCGATATCGAAATCAAAGATAAGAAAGGAGCAGAAAATCTAGCCGCTGATCATCTATCTCGTTTAGAAAATCCAAATCTGGAAGAGTTAAAAGAAGATGAGATTGACGACTATTTTCCGGATGAAACACTCATGACTGTTGATACAGATGATGAGAACGAAATTCCATGGTTTGCCAATTATGCAAATTATCTCGTTGGAGGAATTCTAAAGAAAGGATTAACTCATGCCCAACGAAGTAAATTCTTTTCGGATCTTAAACATTATTATTGGGAAGAACCTTATCTTTTCAAAATGTGTCCCGATGGGATGATTAGAAGATGTGTTTATGGTTCTGAAACAAGAAGAATTCTCGATGAATGTCATCATGGCCCAACTGGGGGACATTATGGTCCTTCCACCACAGCTAAAAAAGTCTTTGATGCTGGATTCTATTGGCCGACTATTTTTAAAGAAGCCCATACTCTTGTTAAGAATTGTGATGCTTGCCAAAAATCCGGTAGTCTTTCTCGAAGAGATGAAATGCCTCAGAAGAGCATTCAAGTCTGTGAATTATTCGATATTTGGGGAATTGATTTCATGGGACCGTTTCCTAAATCACACAAATACGAATACATTCTCGTTGCTATTGATTATGTTTCCAAATGGGCCGAAGCGGAAGCTCTACCCACAAATGATGCACGAGTAGTTGTTAATTTTCTCAAAAAGCTTTTCGCTCGTTATGGAATTCCTAAAGCTTTGATAAGTGATCGTGGAACCCATTTCTGTAACAAACAAATGGAGAAAATTATGAAGCGATACGGAGTTCATCATCGTTTCGCTACAGCTTATCACCCACAGACCAGTGGTCAAGTCGAAAATACCAACAGAGCCTTAAAAAGGATACTCGAAAAAACGGTTAAAGACAATCCCGCCGTTTGGTCGAGAAAACTAGATGATGCTCTGTGGGCATTTCGCACAGCTTACAAAACACCAATTGGTACAACACCATACAGATTGTTGTATGGAAAAACTTGTCATTTGCGTTCGAAATCGAACATCGCGCTTACTGGGCATTAAGAAACTGTAACCCAGACCTCAAAGTAAATGGAGAAAAGAGATTTTTGCAATTGCATGAACTCGATGAGCTTAGACTACAAGCTTATGAGAACTCCAAACTTTACAAAGCAAGAACAAAAGCTTATCATGACAGAAAGCTAAGAATCAGAAAAGAATTCAAAGCTGGAGACAAAGTTCTGCTTTTTAACATGAAGTATAAGTTCAAAGCTCCCAAGCTGAAACCGAAATGGTTCGGACCGTATACAGTGAAACATGGATTTCCATCCGGATATGTTGAATTGCATGACAAACATGGTGGAAGTTTCATTGTTAATGGGCACCGAATTAAGTTATACTATGACAAGGAGCAGATGAATGAAGTTTCTATTCAAGAGATTCCGCCGGAATCAGAATATGAAGCTATAACCTTTATGTCACCCTTCCCGGCCGATTTCAAGAAAAACACTCCGTGGGCCGAAGATTCTGGTTATATCTATGATGTTCTACCAAGACCGTGGGAGAAAGTTAAGCTGGAATACATAGATGAAACTGGAAAAGGAATAGTGATTGGAAATGTGCTGTACGTTCCAAAATTTCCAAAGAAGAAGTCAGCACCAACATGAAGAGAGAGAAGTTCGAGTCCGGCTGATGACTCGTTAATAAAACAAGCGCTTCTCGGGGGGCAACCCGTGTGTTTGCTATGTTTATTTTTCATTTTTTATTTTCTAGTGATTAAACCCCAAAGTTTTTTCTAAATTGCTTAGTTGAACTTAAGTGTGGGGGTGTATCACTGCCTTTTAAATAAAGCGAAGATATATTTCGTATGTGTGTTTCTTTTGTTTTTAGATTACTGCAGATAATGATTTCGAAGCTTGGACGCTAGGATCAAGACTCCTCTTGAGAAGAAAATACGGTTTATTCTCTTATTTCCCTATTTCATTCTTTGTCGTTTATCACATTGAGGACAATGCTTAACTTAAGTGTGGGGGGGGGGGTGAATAGGAAAATAAGAATAGATTGTAGTTTTGAGTTGAATTTTAAAATTTTGTTTGCCCTTGTAATCTAGTCTTTTGTCATTTTAAAGATCATATTCTAGAATAACTGGATTTATCCACTGGTGAAATCTGTAATTTTGAAAATTCGAGATGTGTCCTGATTAATATTGCAATCCATTCTGGGATCGATAACATTAGCTAGCACAGATTATAGCCCTTTCCACTAAAGTGTGAGGATTTGAGCCTGTTCTATATATAGCATACATCTTTTATGCTTAGATCTTTTGCTATGAGTGTGCCGGTGATTTTATTTATTCTAGAACTTGTACTTGTAAATCATTATGAGACCGTTGTGAGATCACATTTCGTTTGTGATATAAGTGTATATGCGTGATAAGAGGCAATCTTAGGTTTTATCCCAAATGGCCTTCCATTTTCGTATAATGCTATATTAGCTAGCTACATTGGCTAGTTAACCACTCATATGGACCCATTTGTTAGCATTTATCTTTAATGCTAGATACCCCTAGTTACACCTGCCGAGCCTATCTTTTCTTTTGATGCAATCCAGAAAAATTCAAAAAGATTTTACACTTTTTTTTTAGCCTAGCCTATTCATAGTCAAGTCTTGGTTGGTTGCTAGCTATTTGAAAGGATGGATGTTATGTGGAAATCATGAAAGTTCAAAGAAAGCGTAAACTCCGAAAGTTGTTATCCAAGAAAAAGTCATTGCAACTATAAGATGACAAGCAAAAAAAAAAAAAAAAAAAAAAGAGAGAAAAAGAAGAAAAGTCATTGCAACTATAAGGTGACAAGAATAAGCCAATGGGCTAAGTGAATCAAGTATGAATAAAGGAAGTATGGAGTTTTTCACAAAATGGCATGATATTGGTTTGTAATAGCTAGTAACATTTGGTTCGTAGACTTTGACTAATTTTGTTTTATGTTCAACCAATTTCATAAACATATCCCATGCCTTATCCTACCCTTTTAGACTTTGTGAAATTATTAAGTGTATGGACATGTAGTGACCATCCGATTTCTTGAGGAATTGACTAACGTTGTTAGCGATCTAGGGCGTATTTTGGCGACCATCCGTTATGCAAGTAACGTCGTTAGCGAACCAAGGTACAATCTAGTGACCATCCGTTAGTTGGTAACGCAAGAATTCGTTGTTAGGGAGCTATTATGTTTTGCATGAGATAGTGGCGCGTTAGTCTTTTATTACCCTTTAAGCCTTAAACCCGAATAAAAGCCCTCTTTGATATGTATACTTGGCGCTCACACCATTTCGGTGTAGTTTTGTTTCTTGTACAAGCCTATGGTAATATTTAGATCATGACTGAGCAAATGAGTGTCATTCCTCTTATATACTCCACCAATCATACAAATGAGTGTTTAAGTGAATTATATTTCATTTTCCTTTCGTGAGGTGTTTAGTAATGTGTATCATGCAAGAAAATCATATGGGTATTGTCAAACATCTCGATGATTCAACCATAAAAGCTTAAAACGATGAATCTAGCTTGTACTAGTGCTTGATTGATTTGCATCACATTTTCCTAATCATTTGTGTATACCATGTGGATGATTGTTTTTATTTCTAGATTTGCTTGAGGGCAAGCAAAGTTCAAGTGTGGGGGATTTGATAACGCCTAAATCTAACATGTTCTTGATAGCATTATTGGTAGTTTTATATATGTTTTGTAGTTATATTTATGTGCTTTTGTTACTAAATCGTACCAAAGTGTGTTTGCAAAGCATATGTAGCCAAAGACAGGAAAATGGATGGAAAAGATGCAAAAATGAGGAAAAAGGAAGTATTTGAGATTTCATGTGAATCATGTGTCAAGTCCGCTCCGTAAGGTACTTCAATGAGTTAAAGTCCGAGTAGTCGAGTTCATAAGCTTAAGGATGAAGAGAAAGATCAAAGAATCAAGAGCTACAACCGAGAAACAAGTCGTATGCAAAAGTCCAAGAAAAAGGTTCATCAGCCATAGCCATCCGATCGGTCGCCGCCCGCAACCGATTCGGATGGAGTGAATTTGGATTTACCGAGAAGACCAACCGATCGGTAGACCATTCTATCCGATCGGTTGGAAGTCGCTGTTTGACCCAAGACTTCTTTATTAAGGATTGTGACTTTATAAATCCGGTTCTAGGTCCTTCTTTTCAGTATTCTAACCATTCAATACTACTTGGAGAGCAAGAGAAGCATTTATGCACTTAGACCTTTGGTTAGAGCAAATTTATGGAACCATTTGTTGAGTATTTATATACCAATCAATCTAGAGAGAAAGGAGATGCTAAACAAGTGCTAGGAGAGAACCATTCAGAGAAATATACTCAGAAATTCGTCCATAAGTCCAGGAGAAGGGAGAAAGTCGATTATACCATTTTCATTGCTTGTGGAATCATTGTCTTTCACTTGTAATCTTATTTCCAAATCATTGTAAGACTTTCAATCATGGTTTCTAATGTTCAAATTATTAAGTTTACATTTATGTTTGCTATGAGTGGCTAGTGCCTTTGTGCACTTGCTTAGATGATGTGTATTATTCATTGATTGGCATATGATTGTGATAACATGTTTTAATTCAATTTCAAGTCAATTCTAAGAACCAATTGTGATAAAGTTTCATAGTGACATTTGGGTAATCAAGTTTAACTAGTGCTAGTAATCTTAAGGGTTGAAAGAACTATTGTTATTCCACTAGTTATAATCATTTGTCTATGAATGATTGTTGTTTTCCACTATTCTTGATTAAACAAAGGAACCCAATTGTGATTGTAATGAAAACGCTTTTGTCTATCAAAACGGATTGATTGTAAACCACTTTAAAGGTCGAGAGATTAATAGTTTGCTTTCAATTGTGACCTTTTGTCTATAATCGGTTACCTTTTGTATTGACCATTTCCTAAGCTTGTTTGATTAGACAAAAGATTGTTTTTGTGTTTGAGGAACACCAACTCATGAACCTTGAATTGATCTTGAATTGATTGGTTAAACTTAATGCTTTTTTTTATAAACCAAAATCTTGACGAAGGTTTAATTTGTAGAAACAATAGATTAGTGTCAAAACTAATTATCACAACCAACATGTTTTCCAAAGTTATCACAATCATATTAGTCAATTGTAGTACACTAGTCTAAGCAAGTATAGTTTTTAATCATTTGAATTTTCATCATATCATTACTACTTCTTTGAGATAGTTTGTAACACCCCAACCCGACAAGGGCAAAGATGTCACAAATACATGGTTTCATATCAGATACAAGCATTCAAGAAATAAAATAGCGGAAGCCTTAACATTAAAATCCAAAGGAAAATAAGTCAACACGACTTATATCAAGTGCAAGACAGAAATAACGAAGTACAAAACAAAATCCAAAATGCCCAAACAACGGCATAACAGAAATAATATCCAAATGGTCACACTAGAATGACAAGGTCTATACTTCACACAAGTTGCTCTCATCCCAAGCTAAAACCCAGCTCCTAGCTTAAATGTACCTGCCGCAGGAAAAGAAATGCGGCTGAGCTACGAGAGCCCAGTCAACAGATATAACGGAAACAAGGCAGTAGTAACGGAAATATAAAGTAAAAGAGATAATACCAGGAGTAACAAGAGTCAGGAAAAGGAATACAAAAGAATTATGCAGACATACCAGGAACTAAGAATGGTTACAATAGTAGATGTAAATGAAGCCAGAACCCACCAAAATCCCAAGTTAAATCAAGTCAGGTCAAATATCAGGTCAAATGTCAGGTCATAAGGTTACAAGGTTTCAGGGAAACAGAAATCCACTACGAGCCCAAAACTCAAAGTCAATCTCAAAGTCGAACCATATCAAGTCACATATCAGGGTGTATGGAGGGGTGACCTCAGCATACCAAGTACAGGGTGAGGGGATACCTCCAGGGGTTGGAGTCACGAACTCCCAGGGGTGTGAAAGGCGTGTATCGCACACACTCGCCAGTCACCAAGTAATACAAGTAACACGAACAAATCAAGACAGGTCTAGGATGCATCCATGCGCCCCCGCAGGCCACAGGGTTCTTCCTCTACGTAATAAATCAAGTCAAATCAGGGAAGGCGTAACCAAATCACTAGGGCTACACACTAGTCATGCCGGCGGTGCATCACCGACATGGACATGAAACCCTCATGCCTAGTAGATGGCTCGTAGTCTCAAACTGTGGGTGAGGGTCAAGTATCAAGTCTCGGTATCATGTATCAGGTGTCATAACAGGGTTCATATCAGGGTTCATATCAGGATTCATATCAGGGTTCATATCATAAGTGTCAAAATCCTTAAATACCGTTTTCCATAAAAGTATTCTTAAAAAGGTTTCATAAAAGAGGTTATTTGAAAATGGTTTCTATAAAGATAATCTTACCAATAATTTCTTAAAACATTTTCATAATTTATCAAAAAGGTTTTCTCAAATCCAGTTATACTATCAGGTGTATCAAGGTTCAAGTCCAGGTTCATGGCAAGGTTCATATCCAGGTTTATGACAAGGTTCAAAACAAAGGTTCAAGTCAGAAGATAAAGCAAGGGTTCAAAGCAAGGTTCAAGAACAAGTACAACAGGTCAAGGTTCACAATACAAGGGATACATAACAATGGTTCGGGAAATCTTAAATGAATCAATAAAATAAATCAAGAGACGAAGGCCCATTACTGAAAAGGGCAGAATATCCGTACCTTATTCAAATAGCAAGGACAAACAAAAGAGTAGCTGACAGGGATCAAGATCACTCCCTCCTCGAACCTAAAGGAGTAGAAGACAGAGATACGAAAGGGGTTCAGTTATCTTCCTATTATAAGTAACTTTCTATTTTTAGTAACTTTCTATTTTTAGCAGGTTTCCAGATTTAGTAAGCTTCAATACTTGGAAAGATTCAAGTGGTATACTTCAAGTCAAGTCTTTAATTAGCTTATTATGGCAGTAACATTCATTTTAACAAGTTACACAAGTTCAGGGTTAGTTATGACAAGTTTTCATAGTTCAGGGTTATAAACGTAACTTTACCAAAGTTCAAGGTTTAAAATAGAAATCTCATAATTTACCATTCGAATACTTTATTTTCCAGAACTACACTTTTGGCCTCCAAGTTTCCAATATTTACGAATTACACCCCTTTACTTTATTAATTTACAATTTAATCTTATACTTACATAATTTACAATCTAACCTTTACAATAATCATATTACACATCAAGTCCCTTTATTTCTTCAAATTACAGAAATTACCCTGCAATATAATTATGTTACAAACAGCCCTCAAAGTTTCGGTAATTTACACATTTGGTCCTTATACTTTTTAAATTACAAATTCGAATTATATAATTTACTATAATTACATATTAAACCCTTAATTTACCAGTTTTACACCATGAGTACTTATTTTAGCATGTTATACGAATGATCCTTCAAGTTTCCATAATTTACACAATAGGTCCCTCTAGTTATCAAAGTTACATATTTAGCCCTTTAATTTACAATTTCAACCTTTAATTATTAACAATTACATATTAATCCATTAAATTATCAAAATTACACATAACCCCCTGAATATAATTTATTACTCAATTCAGCACCAAGTTTCCAGAAATTACATATTTAGTCCCTCATTTTTATTTATTTTCAATTCGACTTATAATTTACAAATTAAATCATTATCTTGCCAAAATTACAAATAAGACCCTTATGTTATAATTTTTACATATTCTCCCAGGTCCATAAAATGTTACAAAAATATCCCACAAGTTTTAATAATTACAAAACACACCCTTTACTAATTATTTTCAAATCGGTATACAAATTATTTATCAAAAATCAAACCCTAATAATCCCAATCATTATCCAATAATTTTACCATCATTATAACACTATTATTTCCAGATTTCATCCCTTGAAAACCCTAGATCGATCGGACTTATGATTTTTCCCAAACTTTTTCTTTTTATTTCATAAACCCGATAATAACCATAATTCCAAAACCCATGAATTCGACTTCAACAATTCAAGATACCATTTTCCTCATGTTATATGATGTATATAAGACCCACGAAAAATATAAACAAGGCCCATAAAAGTCGCATACATGTTTTATAGATTTAACTCGATTTTAGGGTTTATTAGCTCATTAATTTTCGTTCGATCAAGATATGGTGCATGGTTCGATTCCAAAAATTTTTACATGTTATATATGATTAAGAGAGGGCTAGGAAAATACCAGAAAATTTATAGATCAATGGATTTACACGCTATGAATTTCTTTGGTTTGGTTCAAGCTTTTCGACCCAATTAAATCACCACAGCCAAACGATCGACCCTAGAACCTTGTGGCTATTTTTCCCACCTCCTTTGCACTATGAAGAACTCCAGAAAAATACTCCCTTGATTCAGAAAAATCGGATTGAGGTGTGGGTGAATTTTTGATGTGTCGGCTATAATGTTTTAGGTTAAATGGGAGGAAATAATTTAGGGATTTGATATAAATGTGATGGACCGAGTATTAGGGAGGGCATGGGCTGGAAATCACTGATTTTATGGCCCCAAATGAATCTATCCTTTTTAATGTAGTTTCCTTAATTTATTTTGTGATTTAAATGATTTTAAATAATAAAACTTGTATATCTTTAACTATATATTTGTCTAACATGACAGCGACACATAAGCGTATAAATGCCACCTCAATGATGACTCAATGATGACTCAATGATGACTAATGATGACATGACATTTTAATGATGACATGGCACACACTAAGCATGGACTAAAATCCGGAAATTTAAAAATTGTTCATTCGTGGGACTCGAACCCATGACCTCTTGCCCAAATAACAAAGACTCAACCACTAGAGCACTTGGGTATTTGTGTTAAAAGCTTTAAAAACAAAATATAGATGCTTTAATAACTCCTCATTCACCTAAACACAATCAAAACTGAAACTCCTACTTTCTTGGCATTTCCAAATAACATTTACACTACATTCAATGAAAGGAGCGTATCAATTTATGTATTTTAAAATTTCAAAATCAACCTTCACAACATAAATCACGGCAACTAACCTAAATCAATCACTCAAACCAATCCTAATCTTCATCCCCGTGAATAACCCTACACCTATCAAAATTAAAAACCAGAATAATCCAAATTCACATGTTAATTTAAACTTCAAATCACTCCCTTTTTAATTTAGCATTCAAATTCACCTGTTGTAAGGTTTTCTCTCTTCCCATTCAAAGTCACTTCCTTCTATTGTATTGTTTCATCAGAAATAAACCAAATTCAATTTCAGGTAATTTTTACTCTTAGTTTATGTTTTATTAAATCGAAATTAGGTTACCATATCTTTGATGTTTGATGAATTAAGGAATACTTTTGTATGTATTTGGTTGGATTTTGATTACTGATTTTATTTTTGAAATCAACCCCATGTACGAACCCTAATTTCACCCAATTGAGATCGAGTCATCATTTAATGAAGAACCCTAATTTCAGAAAATACGTAATCGATGGCTTTACTGAATCAGACCAGGGTGTTTGAAGGTAAATATGAATAATCAATTTTTTGAAAATTTTTATATGTATTAACCATGTATGTGTGTTATTTTGGCACTGAATCTATCCATGTTCCAACTGTGTTATGCAGGTCGTTATATCGTGCTAAAACTACTGCCAACTCATCCAATGGGCGATGAGATGCTCTTTTCTTTCACATTATATAGATGTGGATCTAATTTAGTTGTTTTTATGAGTACTACCTTAAATTAAAGTTTTTGATGCCTCCCTAAATGCAGTTTAGAAGGGTGCCATGGCTGAAAAATGCTAACGCACACATCTTCAAAGAACCAAAAGTATGAGTCTGTTGGCTAGCAAGTACGTATACTAATATTGCCGAATGATGTCACGGCAAAAGTTTTGGAAAACCTATGCAGTTCAGTGGGTCTGTTCGAATCAGCGTGAAGGTAATCTTTCTCAGGAAAAACTTGAATGAATACCACAATTTTATTGTAAACATCCATTTTAAAGTTTTACAATATCCTTAATGTCACAGGAACACACAGTGATAGAGTCAAATCCTGATCATTTTTCGAGTGATTTTCGATTAAATAATCCATGAACTTACAATGTTAGTATATTCTTAGTGAACTTATTTTTATTTATGTCTTATGCCAGGCATTGATTTCTTACATTATTGTCAGGTACACCAAAAACATTAACTTAGGAACATCTGATCCGGTAGCCCATAAGCACACACTTTACACTTTAAATATTTATCTTTCCTGTTGACAGCAATATAATCATAATAAGTCAGTGGTTTTCCGTACCCCTTTAAGACTGTCACTGCAAATATCAGTGACTGGTAAAAGTTTGATTAGCAAATATTAATAAGACACATTTTGATTATTTGCAGAAAGTAGCTGCAGCATCTGGAGATATGAGGAAAGCTCTTGGTATCTGCAGCATTTGTTTTATATACCTATCGTTGGGTTACAAGGAAGATTTAAGGTATGAGAACCAAGGGTAGTGGCTGCAAAAAGGTTGTGGGGGTCGATGGGTTAACTGACATGTTTCGTGCACGTGAAGCTGTCGATACCTCCACTCATTTTTTGGCTGGTAGTTTGTGTTATGGTATAAGTGATGTTGTTGATCATGCGCCGTCGGGTTCACGCAATCCTGCGAACTCTGATATGGTTGTTCAAAGTTTATGTGGCGTTGTTTGTCCAAAGGTTTATGAGACCTGTAGTTTAGGTAGTAGTTCGGTTGAGGAGTCTCGGTCTGAACATTTAGGTGATCGTCTTACTCCACATGATCTACAAAAGTCGTTGTCTTCCGCTACGGGTTCGGTTGAGGCACATGGAAAACAGTGTCATTTGGTCGATGGTGCAAACGTGTTCGATGAGGCTTTGGATGCGTCACAGAGTACAGCCTTTGTTTTAAATCTTTTGAAAAGGAAAGCGCCGTGTGTTGATGAGTCTTTGCTGGAAAATGATTCTCACAGTTGAAACAAGTACTCACATGTTCGTAATACTGCTGATGGTTTAAATTTCAAAGAGAGGAGTCCGTTGGGTACTGTGTTGAAAAGGAAAGCAATTGTTGTAGATGAACTTTTGTCGAGCGAGAACAAAAAAAATAAGGCCTCTGGTGAAGAGGCATTGTTGCATCGTCACGAAAGTGGTATATTTAATGGGGTTAGCTCACCGGACTATTATGCTGTTCATCAGTCTTCAGGTTCTCATGAAGGTCAATGTTGGTTCTTCATTTCTGTATGTGGTTTAGTTATTATCAAATGTTTTTGCGTCTTCGCTTAATATTTGAATGTTTTTTGCAGTTAACTTTGGGCAGTCGTTGCTACTGGATTTTGAAGCGGGAGAAGCACGCCTAAATGTGACTCATACCGTTGATACGTGCATCGCAAACAATGCTGCCGTTGAACTTCAATCTCATCCTCATGATCATTTATCCTCAGAAAGTTTGCGTCAGGGTAATGCTTCTTTAATTGATTTAATAGCTTATTGTTGTTCGTATTGTTTTTAGTGGTGAAAAAATGGTACATTCTTACATTTTTATACGTCTGATAAACCTTTTAGAGAATGTTGCTGCTGTGGAAACCGCTCCAGTAATGTTGCATTTCCAAACGCAGAATGTGTCTCCTGTTTTTCGAGGTACTTCCTATTTGCTGCATTTCTTATTTTTCGTAGATATGTTATTGTTTACGTAGAATGGGTATTGTTTTCTGCTGTTAGTGGAGATGATATTATGTACATATGCTGGTTGGTTACTATTGGAACACAACAGTTACCATTACACTTGCTTTTGGAAAAGTAAAATGATTTCGATTTTCATATGCTCGATCAACGTTTCATAATATGTACTGTTATCATTTGCAGGTACACTAACATTAGACTTCCAGTCACAAACAACATCTCGCTGTACTGAAGGTACTTTATAGTATATACACTTAATATGATATATATTTATATGCGGCTGCTGGTGTTTATAAATATCCTTCTTTTTATGCAGAAGCTACCTTTAATGCAACACCACCACACCCCGTGTATTCTAGAAACGCAACATCTACAAGAAGTAAACATCGTTCGTGCTTTTTACTAATTCAGTTAAATATATTTTCTTTTTGTCAATGTTATATCTACAATGAATGTAATGTTTTTTGTTGTTTGCAGCATCCACTCCTTCCGTGTCTCAACAACATTCTTTTAGTCACCCTGCATTGGCCATTTATGCATCGCCTTCATGTACGAATGCAGTAGCTTTATTTTGTTTCACTATTGGAATCGTGGTCTTTCTTTCTGGGTTCTCTACTAACTGTTCTTACTAACCATTTTGTTATCGCGTTTCTGACTTCTCTTGCAGCATCTGATGCTGGGAGGGCAGATCCTCGGCAGTCTGCAAACATACCATCTGCAACAAGTGAGTGTCGGCTGTGTATTTTCGTTTCTAAAGTTTAATACAGATTATAAATGTTAAGCAGCTCTAATATTTTATTGGCTTAATGAAAAAAGTTGAATACTTTTGGTTGCCTTCGCTTACATCATCCCATATATTAATATTCTGCAAATAGAGTTTGGGATGTAAGCTTCATTTTAAGTATTTGTAGTCATCTATAATTTTGCACTTTACCATTTTTATGCAGACAAGTGAAAGCTTATATGATCAGAAGCCTGAAAACCAGTAGTACAAGTGTCCATCTCGACCAGCAGCATACCACCACCATCAACTACAACACCTCACATCCCTCGCTTTGACTATACAGATACTTCCGAAACTGTGGAAACAGGTCCTGGAAATTGAACTACAGATTACTTGAGAAGGAAAACACATGTATAATGTTGCAGCAGATGAGGTATGCTGATGTCTGCAAGTCTTGAAACTACATAAATTGTTTGAATCGTGACCTTATAAACTGTAATGGTGAGACCAGTGACGATAGGGTGCTTCTCGGACATAATTAATGCTATATAGGATGTCAGACTGACTAATGTGGTAATTTTAATTTAGGTATTGATAGCTATTTTATAGCACATTTTGAATGGAAGAACCCTTCGTGTTGGAAGCCATCATATTATATCATTTTTAAATTTGGATATATATGTATACTGTGTTTGGGTGTAATACTTATTATGGTACCATCGTTATTGTGTTGGCGCTGACAAAATACAATATTATAGCTTGGTTTGTCCATTCATAATATTACTCGCGGTAATGACACATAATTCAAAAGCTGATTAGAAGTGGATGTGTAGTTGTAAACCTTCTTTTATTTGTTATTTATGAATATTATGTATTTTATTAACCCGATGATGTAGATGAAGCACTTGCTTTCAAACAAACTACCATTAAAGTTATGTTTTTCAAATAAACTTCATTTTAATAATGGATTCCATGATATGTATCAAGATAGAATTGTTCTTCAATTTTTTAACATGTATAAATTTATTTTCTATGATACTTATCATTGTTCTTTTTACATATAATACATGAGCACTATTTTTGTGACCATTATTTTGTTTAACATATTTGCCGTTATTCATTATTTATTCTAAATGCATATAATTTTGTCAAACAATATTATGAAGCGAACCCGCCCATCGGGCGGGTCATACCTGAATATATTTTAAAGCCCATGGAAGTACACACATTGGATCGATGAATCTTTATTGGATTCTTCCTTTATTTGTTGTTGTTATCTATTTTTGTAATCTATATATTTTATGTGATACTGTAGGTACCACGTGACGAATTTCTTTGCACCTAGCAATCGTTGTGTTACTCCTGTTGATCTTAAATCTATGATGGATAAAGACCATGACTCCTATAAGTTACGCTTGATCGTTCTCATGGATATTGTTCACACATAATTATTATTTGATTACTATGTTACAAATATTTTATGCTATTTTTATCTGCTTAATACACACTCGTGCCAGTATGTTATTAAACCGTTTCAACCCAATAACAGCCGATATACCATCCCCTTACACAGACTGGAAAAAAAAAATACTACAAACTTAGAGAAGAAAAAAAAAAAAAAAAAACATATCTTCTTTTAATAAAATATATATATATATATATATATATATATATATATAATATATATATATATATATATACATCAACCTCACCGATTATTATAATTTTTTAAACATAAACTAATACCATAAAAAAAAATACACAATCTAACGTCCTTAAAAATAATTTTCAGTTAAGTAACAACATAAAAATTACTTAAACTTAAAAAATAACAACACGAATGTTCTTTTACGCCAACCTCACCTTCTCTAAAAAAAATTTAAACGTAAACTAATTCCATAACAAAATTAAATGAAATAAACGTCGATAAAAATAATTTTTCATTAACTGACACCATCAAAATTATGATTACAAGTCATGCCCGCTCATCGATTAATAAGCAAATCATAACCCAATTCATGTTGTTATTTTTAAGTTTAAGTAATTTTCATGTGGGACGCTTTTGAAAAGCGCAACATGAAAAAAATAAAAATATAAAGCAAATAAGCTTAAGGTAGACCAAAGAAGACAAAAAAGATGAGCTTCACGAAGAGGAAGATGTTAGCGATGAAGAGCTTTTGGAAATAATTGACTATCACAATATGCATTTATCGTATGATCAAGAGAAAATACATAAATTTAATTGTTAGATTGCTCTTTGATAAATTTTATTATGTTTATGTCACTTTATAAAGATTTCAATGTTTTGTTTTTTAATTTAATAATGTGACAAAAACTCTTTTGTTGGTTAGAATTACCACTTTATCAATTTTTAATATTAGGTATTAATGTACAAACTTAATCAATATTTTTTTTGAAACTTTTACCCAATTAATTACCTTGAGCTATATATGGAGTCGTATATAAGGATCAATTATGTGTAAATATAATCTATTAATAAAGTCATTGAAGTTATTTTTGTTAAACATAATATTCCGATTATCAATATTTCATTATCATAAAAATAATCACGTAAAACAATTGAATGAAGCGTACCCGGCCATCGGCCGGGTTATGAAGCTAGTAAATTTATATATTTCGGCCCAAGTAAAGTTTAGGTGAATTAATACACATTTGAACTTTGTAAAAATATTTGGAGCTTGCCTCAAAATTATCTTGCTTGATTTGTAGTTCGTTTCCAAAGATTCGGGATTAATTCGGTACTTTAATTAAGCTTTAATTAAATTTTAAAGTTTCAGGGGCATTTTGGTAATTTTGCATGTTTTAGATTTTCGGGTTTTACATAGTTGCTTTTAACTTACAATTCGATTCACTACACAAATCCCTGCGAACGATCCCGACTTACCATCAAAATCTTGCTACAACGGACGAGTATACTTGCTCGTATGTGTTGTTATTAGATTCGGTAATTCACCCCCTTATAAATTTAAAACTTGCACCGAACCGGGCACATCAGTACTCTTGCTAGTACTAGGGTTTACAACCTTGAATCTTCACAAAACTTATCAATCGTATTCTATTGTATTGTATATCTAAACCTTAACCTAGGCAATCCTTTTATACACCAAGGATTCCTTTACAAGATAACTATAATCTATAATAATAGGATATACACAAAATCCTTTCTATAATTATCCATTACACGTTTACAAAAAACATAAGCAGTACTAACTATGTATTGTGAGCAGTACTAACTGACTTAGTACTGTCAGTCTTGTCTTTTGTCTCTTCAGCAGTACTAACCTATGGGCTAACAGTTTGTACTGTTAGTTTAATTCCCAACAATCCTCCACTAAACTTATGATTTCTCCAAATCACTAAGTTTCTTCGAATTAAACTTCATCTTCTATGATGGGGGGGGGGGGAGGGATTCTTCCAAACACTTAACAAGTCAATCTTTTAGATCTAGCCTTTATTCTTCCTGCAAGCTCGAATATCTTCTTAACTAGCTCATCTGCCATTTCAGAATCTGCTTCAACCTTGAGTGTAACTGATAACATAGCCATAAGAATTGCTGATCTAAGTGGATATTCTTTCTCTACCAACATATATATTTCCAAACCATCTTTAGTAGAAACCCTATGAACTCCACAGTTATCAAATAATTCCCATTTGATCTCTTTGACTTGTGCTTTGAACCTCCAAATAGCTTCTCCACCATCTGGTTCATAAATCCTCTTCAATTGCACCCATAATTCTTTGTCTTTGTCTTCTAGTGGATCTGCAACTTTGAATCTTTCTTTCACTAAATTCCACAGCTGATTGAGATCTTCCCTATCAAAACCTTTAAGTAAATCTTCAAATAGCTTGTATCTTTCAGTAACCCCACCAATCCTTATAATCTTCCACAATGCTTTATTTTTCAAATAACTTTTCATGAAGGTGATCTGTTCTTTCTTTGTAGGCAACTTCCTTTTGTAACCTTTCTTCTGTCTATCTTTGATTTTCTGCACAAGATCACTCCAAGCACTTTCTTTATTCTTCTTCAAAATGAACTCCTTGAGCTTTGCTGACTTCTCTTCTTGACTTAAACTCTCATCCTTAAGAAATTGAACTGCTTGTGCTCTCACAATTGGATCTGAGTCTAACAAGTATTGAAGTTGCTCATTAAAGTCTTGAGTGATCTGCTTATCTGAAGCTATTCTCTCTAATCTTCTTCCTTCCATAAAATCAGCCACATCTGCTTCAGATATTTTCCTTGCTATCTCTGCATCTTGATCAATCTGAGCTTGTTCTTTTGCTTCTTCATCCATTTGAATTTTCTTTGCTATATCAGCATCATAATCAATTTGTGCTTGAGTTCTTGGCTTAACTTTCTTCATTTTCTCAGCTTCTTGTTCAGCTTCTTCAATTGTCATTGGTTTCTTTCCCTTTGCTGCTCTTTTTCTTTCATACTCTGTTTCAGCAGTACCTTCTTGTGAACTAGCAGTTTGTACTGCTTCTTGTATAACCTGAGCAGTTTGTACTGTCTCCTTAATTATTTGAGCAGTACCTTGATCTTGATCTTGAGCACCTATGTCTGAATCATTATCACCATCAGTACCTTGTTCTTCATTCAATGTGCTTGTTCCTTCTTCATACTTCCCCTCAGTTTCTGATTTCTTCCTTAATTTTCTCTCAGATTTTCTTGATTTCCTCCCCTGTTTGGGAGAATCACCACCATCATCATCTGAACTATCTGAATCATCTAAATCTAATACCACCTTAGCCCTCTTTCTCTTTAGCTGATCTTCCAATGTCTTCACCCTAAGAGTCAACCTGGTGTAGACTTTAGCAAAATTTTCTTTGTGGCTTTTAAGATCCTCCTCCAAAGATTCCACCTTGTCAGTCAATTTTGTACAAAGATCCGTCAATTCAGTTAGTTTATCTCTGCCCTCATCACTTCTAGCTGTGTTGCCTGCTAGGAGAGGTGAATCAAGGGGCAAGGATCCAGTTTCCACTCTAGTTTGACTAGGTGTGGTCCTTCTCCTATATGTGGTGATAATTGGAGGTATTTGTGTTCTTTCAGGAATGAAAAAGGATGTGTGTTGGGGATTAGTTGGGTTTACTGACCCTTCATCCTCATCATGTTGTAGCATCTCTTGAAATAGAGGTATTTCTACCCCATTAAAAAGTCTACGAGCCATAGCCATATTTTGGAAAACCTTTTGTTGCAGGCTAGGAGTAGGAAAAATTTCTTTATGTTTCTTTAACAAATTATTTTTCTTATTAAAAAAGTATTGAATAAATCTGGGATACATAAGAAATTTTGTTTTACTTTTAACATTGGCAACCATACTCTCAAATATAAACTTTAAAAAGTTAAAAACCTTGTTTGTTGACAAACATATGAGAGCAATAGCAATATTGCTACTGAACTGCTCCCATGCTGTTCTTTTTAGACTTAAGCAATGTAAAAGAGTATGGATAAGAAATCTCCATTGAGGTGAGAAACATCCCTTTTGAAAAGTAAGTTTTTGATTGGATGTATCATACCCCATTCTGGCAAGTTCTTGCCAAATCTCAGTGTTTAGCATAGTGTTGATACCATCTGAATCATCGAACTTAAGATGTCTCCTAAGTGTAGATTCGGTAACAACAAATGATATGCCATCCACTTTAGAATGGATCTGTATGTCTCCTTCTTCACTAATTTTGAAAATAGCAATTTGCGAAAACTGTGTGATGTGTGAGACAAATAGAGTAGGAGAGACAGTTAGAACATACCTTATGTGAGAGTGATTTAGAAAATCCACAATCTCATGAAATTTTGATCCATCTCCCTCCTCTATTTTCTCAAGAAAAGCTACTTGGTTGTGAGTTTTAACGAAATCCAAATAAGCCATAATATTCTTGGTAAAAATTGATTTAACTGTTGTGAGTAGTAAGAATTGAGGTTAGGAAGTAGAAGATGAAAGTGAAATTGAGATTTTAATGAGAAAGTATTAGGGTTTCAATTGACCGATTTAAAGAATAAGTTAACTTTTATTTTAGGATAGGATTATAGTAGAATAAAAGTTAAAATATCTAAAAGAGGATCGCTTAAAAATCGTTATTTACTCAGTAAAAATGGCAACAAACTTCCAACAGCTAGTTTTTACACAAAATTAATTACTGACACAACAGTCGCAACGGCTAGTTCAGCAGTACAAACTTTGTACTAGCAGTACAAATTTTACACTAGTAATACAAACCATTATCAAAATTTTCAAAGAACAGTATAAACTTATATGAACATTATAACACACATATAGTTTTTATCAAACTATCAACTATCAACGGATTTGATATGTCTTTACCAATAGCCGTTTGCTTTGGACTAGCCAACTCTTCACAGTTAGATATGGTGAGTTGATAACCATACAATTTTTGGTAAATTGTCATCCATAAACGGATTTGATTAGTCTTTACCAGAAACCGTTTGCTTTGGACTAGTTAGTTCTTATGTGGGTTAGACATGGTGAACCAATAACCATTTGTTGTGTGCACAGAACATTACACACTTAACTCCAAAGCATCTCACCATTCAGTCCAAATCATACAACATTTAGCTCACAATCTCCAATATCCTGCAATTGTTAGTCCAAAAACAAGAACACAAAGTACAAAGCACTTGCCTCATAACAAAATAAGCATATGACTAACATTGCACATAAACAAGGAATGAATTTCCTTGTGGAACCCAAGCCATCACAGACTTAGGTTTGCCTCTAGCATCAACATAATTCATTCTCTTTAAAACAATTGAAGTACCATTAGGTTTGATAGGTCTCCAAACACATGATGTTGATGCATTAACACCATTGCCTATATTTCCCTTAGCAGTACGATTAAGATGACCAGTACTAACTATTGTGCTAGCAGTATGAACTGCTGGCTTTGTGGTTTGTACTCTTGGTTTCCAAACTTGTTTGTTAATCAATGCATTGTTTTGAAATGGCCTTTTAACAGTTTTTGGTGCTGATTTAAAAGTTTTTTTGCACCTTGAACTGTTGGTCTAAGGTAAGCAGGTCTAAATGGCCTAGCAGTATGAATTTTTGGTCTAGCAGTATGAACTACTGGTCTAACAGTATGAACTG
This sequence comes from Artemisia tridentata subsp. tridentata, assembly GCA_021014915.2. NCBI lineage: Eukaryota > Viridiplantae > Streptophyta > Magnoliopsida > Asterales > Asteraceae > Artemisia > Artemisia tridentata. Next base: position 287,954,256 of record CP139505.1, on the reverse strand, counting down.
CTCTTGGTCCATACCTTAAAAGAACCTATCTAGGTATCATTCTAGCATTTGTAGGGTGAATGGGAGGTTTTACTGAGTTCACCCTAGGACTTGAACACCTAGTTACCCTATTGTTACAATAAGCAGCAAGATGGTCAAAGCTACCACATGTAAAACAAGCTTTCCTATAGCAAACAAAATCATCACCTAATTGGTGAGACTTGAGGTTGTTCCAATTCCTCTGGTTACCTCTAGGCTTGTTTGTGGTTCTATACATTTCAGCATACCTAACTGTTGGTCTAAATGGTTTAGCATTGGTATTAGGCCTAACAGTCTCAGTTTTGACCACCTTAGGAACCCTTGTTCCACCTATCTTAACACTAACAGGCTTAACCACAGCCTGATCACTCTCATCATCAGAAGTCCAATCCTCTATAGTTGGAGCATCTGATTCCTTACTTGAGGACCTATTAGAGGACACCTTGTCCTCAGAAAGTGAATCATCACTTGCACTTTCAAAGTTCTCACTCACACCTACAGGTTTCTCAACTACATTCTCTTTAGGTTTTGGTCCATATTTCATCTTAGGTAGTTGAAATTCTTCTAAACCTGTGTGTTCTAGGTCTATGCCTGGGGGTGTTGGAATTCCTCTATAGGGAGGTGGAACTGACTTATTCCCTAGGCCTGACTTAGCTTTGTTGAGGATTTGACATTCAATTATCTTACTGACACCCTTAGATGCATACTCTAATGTGTCTACACTCATTTGAATGTTTTCTTTAGCCTGTTTCAACTTTTCCAACTCATGTTTTAACACACTAATTTCATTATCTCTAAACATTAAGTCTCTCTTAAGTATAATCATATCATCCGCAAACTTAGACTCGTTACCTTTATAATGAACAATTTGTTCTTCTAACACAGCTAAAGCCCTTTTATGATTTGCTAAATTAAAACTAGTCTGGGTTAGCTCTATTCTTTGTTCTTCATACCTTTTCTTAAGAGTTTCTAGATCTTTTAATGCTTCACATAATTTAGAACACTTAGAAACTTGTACCTCAGAATTTGAAAATGCCATGAGAGCCATCTCTGTAGATGCTTCTGCTTCCTCCTCTGCAATGTAGCTCCAATCAAATCCTAAGCCATCAATGGCAACCATTGCTTTTGAGCTTGAGTCTGTAACTTCCACAACTCTGGTCTTGCTTCCAAATCCTTTGTTCTTGCCATCTTGTTGTCTTGACATTCTGCATTCTCTTGAATAATGACCCTTCTTATGGCAATTATAGAACTCAACTTTTGACTTGTCATATCCAGCAACATCATTGCTGTTAATGATTATCTTCTTTTCAGTCTTCTTCAAGAATCTCTTAGCCCTCATGCTAAGAAGAGAGAGCTGTCACTTGATTTCCATCTCTTCAAGATCATCTTCATCAATCTCTTGAAGGTCTCCATAAGTCAACATACTTCCATTGTGCTGAGTAGTCAGGAAAGCACAATAAGTATTCTCATCCAAAAGTCCATTAGTACTGCTTGAAGTACTAGCAGTACCAATATTTGAACTAGCAGTACCAACTACTCCAGCAACTTAAACTTCTTCCTCTGAACTTGAGGTACTGGGAGTTGATACAAAGGCCAAATTCCCTGTGCTTGAACTTGTTCCAGCAACCTTCTTCACATCTTGCTCCACTATTTTGAAGTTGCTATATAGATCCATTAAGCTCATGGAATCTATGTCTGGCTTGTTCTTCCAGACAACTACATGCATGGCCCATTCTGATGGCAGGCTCCTTAGGAATTTTGAGTTGAGATCTTCCTGAGGCATCTCAATTCCTAGAACAGGAAGTTGACTCACTAGTTTTTGAAGCCTGTTAAACATATGATCTAGTGACTCATTACTTGTTGCTGAGAAGTTCTCAAACTATTGCTTGAGAAGAGTCTTTTGAGTTTTCTTGGTGGCTTCATTCCCATCATATCTTGCAACAATAGCTTCAAAAAGAGACTTGGCACGCTTGTACTTACTGAAGTTCAGTAATTGATCATTAGGTTTAGTCATCAGCAGCATGCTTCTTGCCTTAACATCATTCTTGTGCTATGCCTTCTCATCAGTAGTAATTGGCTTTGTCTGCACCGTTGTTTCAGTCTTACCCTCAACTACAGTTGTAGTGGTTTTGGGCTTAAAAGAATTCCCTTCTTCTATAATTTCCCACAGTGTGTAATCCTGCACTTGGAAAAATTGCTCAATTCTCAGTCCCCACATATCGAACTCATTGGACTTGAGCATTGGAAGCTTTGCAGGAACATTGGTTTAGGTTGTTATCTCCATGTCCATTTTCTTTATAGCAAAAGTTCATCTTGGATCTTCTAAAACAAAGTATCAGAAACCTGGCTCTGATACCACTTGACCGGATCTAAACACACGCCTTGTGTTAGATAGATACTTTGAATAATGTTAAATAGCACGCGGAATTTACTAGCAAACACTTAGAAGATTTTGTATGTATGATCAATGAATGAAACAGTGTTTATGAATGAATAAGAGACAAACAATTTACTTCAACGATTCAATATTATTGATTAATAATACGAGTACTCTTGCTAGTACTAGGGTTTACAACCTTGAATCTTCACAAAACTTATCAATCGTATTCTATTGTATTGTATATCTAAACCTTAACCTAGGCAATCCTTTTATACACCAAGGATTCCTTTACAAGATAACTATAATCTATAATAATAGGATATACACAAAATCCTTTCTATAATTATCCATTACACGTTTACAAAAATCATAAGCAGTACTAACTATGTATTGTGAGCAGTACTAACTGACTTAGTACTGTCAGTCTTGTCTTTTGTCTCTTCAGCAGTACTAACCTTTGTGCTAACAGTTTGTACTGTTAGTTTAATTCCCAACAAGAACAGACCGAGTGAGAAACTTTACGGGATGCCGAAAAGTGAGAATGACCTCGTAAAGAGAGCTGACGGAATTTTGTGTTTTGAAGATAGAAGTTGGATCCCACTCTACGGAGGAGTTCATGATTTGATCGTGCACGAATCCCACAAGTCCAAATACTCTATTCACCAAGGATCCGACAAGATGTACTTGGATTTGAAGAAACTTTACTGGTAGCCAAACATGAAGGCCGACATTGCAGAATATGTCAGTAAATGCTTAACGTGTTCAAAGGTCAAGGCTGAACACCAGAGACCGTCAGGTTTACTGTACAACCTGAAATCCCTGAATGGAAGTGGGAACGTATAACCATGGACTTTATCACCAAACTTCCAAAAACATCGAGCGGGTATGACACGATCTGGGTGAACGTTGACCGTCTCACTAAGTCCGCCCGCTTCTTGCCAATCAAAGAGAACGACAGTATGGATAAACTTACACGATTGTACCTGAATGAAATCGTCACAAGACATGGGGTACCTATTTCCATTATCTCCGATCGAGACAGTCATTTCACATCAAACTTCTGGTAGTCACTCCAGGACGCATTGGGAACAAATGTCGACATGAGTACAACTTACCACCCTCAGACTGATGGTCAGAGCGAAAGGACCATTCAAACGTTAGGGGACATGCTCTGAGCTTATGTGATTGACTTCGGGAACGGCTGGGATAGGCATTTACCTTTAGCCGAGTTTTCTTAGAACAACGGCTATCACACTAGCATTAAAGTCGCACCATATGAAACAATTTATGGTCGTAAGTGCAGATCACCGATATGTTGGGCTGAAGTCAGAGAAAGCCAACTTACCAGACCAGATCTAGTCCACGAGACTACCGAGAAGATTGTGCAGATCAAGAGCTGAATGTAAGCGGCTCGTGACTGTCAAAAGAGCTATGCCGACAAGAGGCAAAAACCCCTTGAGTTCCAAGTGGGAGGTAAGTCATGTTGAAAGTCTCGCCAGGAAAAGGCGTGATAAGATTTGGTAAACGTGGGAAGTTGAACCCTCGTTATATTGGACCTTTTGAGATTCTTGCTAGAGTCGGGCCGGTAGTCTACAGACTCGAATTACCTTCTGAACTTAGCACTGTGCATGACGTCTTTCATGTAAGCAACTTGAAAAGGTGTCTATCTGACGACAACCTTGCTATTCCTCTGGAAGAAATCTAGCTTGATGAAAAACTGAACTTCATCGAAGGACCAATTGAAATCATGGACCGGGATAGCTCTTTTGATAATAAATATTTATTTATTAATACTAAACTACGCATTTCTATGCACAACTGAACATTTTTGAGTTCACATAAACATTTGGGAAGCCATCCCGCGGACTGTAGCTTACAGTCACCACTGAAACTGTCTATTTTTGTCAGTAAACATAAAATATTCTATTTCTGTTAGTTACTGACAAGTTGCGTAATAAACCGAGGAGCTTTCTCGCATTTATTGAAAAACAGCCCCACACGCGTACCGACACTACAGTAGACATGGCAGAAATCAAATAAATACATTTATGAGCAAATAATAATATTTTATTATTATTCTGACAAAAACGTGGATAAAAACTTTATTTTATGTATACGTTTCCAAAAACGTCAAACCGGGACTTTACGGTAACATTTAAGCTCACACCGACACATGAGACACCAACGAGGATCAAAAATATTTTCCTTCCTCTTCTCTTTTGTCGTTTTTCGTCCACTAACACAACACAACAAGGGAGATCAAAATTTTTGTCTTATTATTACATCATGTAATCTTGTTTTGTTCTTAAAACACTACACACACTAATTCACATACTCATTCTTTCATCCAAAAACTTCCTACAAATTTTCTCCTCGCCATACCACTTGAACAAAAATAAATTTCAAGATCTACAAAAATCAAGTGAAGTTTGAGCTAATCGAGTTGTACTTTCAAGAGTTTTAGGTCGATCGGAACGTGTATTGGGTAAATTTGAAGCGGTTTGGTTCTTTTCTTGGTCTCCATACCCACGTACAAACACACTCTTTGTAAGGAAACTTCAAAACTCATCTAGTCTTGTACATTTCATGTTTTTATGATGTCTAAAAGTCTTACAAAGTGCTAAATGTACGTGTTTTGCAAAATTGAAAAAGCTAGGGTTTGGTGTACATTTTCATATGCTCGACTTTTTTGAAACATGTATACAAATTATGTCATTTCTTTCTTGTGTGGTGAATCTTGTTACTTGCTATGCTAAATTGGTAGTACAAATGAGCTTTAAACTAATTACGCGAGTTTAGGTAACATAATTGTTAATTTGAGCCTATATACAATTCGACACACCACAAAAATAAATAATTATTGGGGTTTTGAAAAACATAAAATTTTGGCTCTAGTGGTGAAAGGGTGAATTTTGTGCTTAACAACTTATTTGAAATAGCTTATTGAAATAAGCACTAGCTTATTGTTTCGACTTATTTTTTTTGGGTTTTTGGGTCGTACGACATTCCTTGGGCCGAGCCTAATGAGTTTTGACCATGGTTGACTTGTTGACCAAATTGCTTATTTATAAGTGCTTAATTGGATAGTTAAAACTTAATTACGAAAACTATTTGGACAAAAAGGGCTTAAAGGTCTAAACTTAATTTTGGGCTTGTTTGAACTTTTTGGCTAAACGGCTTAATTAATGTGCTTATTTGGTTTTTGGAAACTTAACGTAATATATAACGTAACTTAAAAAGGTTATTTGGTTTCGGACTAAAATTCAGTTATTAGGCTCACAATGGCCTATTCGGCCCAATTTTAGACTCGGGTGACAAAAATGAGTTTTGGAAAATTTTTCGACCTTTTATAAATATTTTGACTTATTAAAACGTTATACATCGATTAAAACCGTTTTGGACTTGTTTTGACATCTTAAGCCCAATTTGACCACTTAATGGCTTTTCGGCCCAATATGAAATTTTATTGACTTTCCTTGACTTTTGGGAAAAGATTGATTAAACGTTGACTTTTTGTAATACCCAAAAATCTGAAAGCAAGTAAAAGACAAAAATGCCCCTATGAATTTAAAAATTTAATAAAAGGTTTATAAAGTACCGAATCAATCCCGAACTTCTGGAAATGGACAAGTTATGTCACCAAATATTTTTGACAACTCCAATTAATATTTTTGCAAGCTATAAAATTACCAAATTGCCCTTCATGTGCCGAATAGAATTTATATCAATATTATTATAGTTTTAAGGATAATTAAAATACATTAAATGACAAATTAAAGCCCAATAATTATTCCCAAACCAAAAATCCGAAATTATAGCCCATTCCCTCCCCTAAAACCGTGTATCACTTCCCTCTCCCTCTATCAATTGTCGGCATTCAAAAAAAAAAAAAAAAAAAGAAAAGAAAAGAAAAGAACCCTAAAAACAAAACCCTAGTCGACATTCAAGAAGAAGAAGGGAGCTTTGGTGATCTTGATCATGGTTCTTGTTCAATTCGTATCATAAGGTAATCATATACACATATTTTTCAATCCATTCGAATTTTTGATAAACCCTAATCGACCCTTGTGGTTATTTTTCACTCGATCTATCAAGAAGAGGAAGAAAGAGGCGTGGTGATTCGTTCGTGTGGTGTCCTTGTGTTTTGATCGCGCTACGAGGGTAATTGTGTCATCCTTGTTTGATTCTTGTCGATCCATTCTTGTTGTTCTTGTCAAAATATTAATCACATATGATACTATAAGAATCACATGTAATGATAATATGTCTACATGAAATCATGAATATGAAAACCAAATATTAATTGATCTATTGTTGTGATTATGATTTGAATAGATATGAACATGTTTAGAACACATATAATTCGACCTAGGGCTATGTTAATGGTTATCTTAATTGTTTTGTATCAAAAATTAATCATTGGAATATGAAAACCTAAAGGATTACTTGAAATAATAAACCCAGATTCTGAGCAGAAATTTAGTCCGATGTTAATTGGCTGTAATTAAATGATGTGAACGTGTTTTTGGGTGGTTTTTGAGTCTAGAATTAAGTTCAATGAAATATCTTTCTGTAGAAATTAACCTCATAATTTTTAGAGGTCGGGAAGGCAACTTTTTGATTTTTAGAAATTCGTGTGTCAAACCTGAATTCGGATGTCTGGAAATCAGTCCGTTTTGACGATTTTTCTTTTTCAAACCATGAGGAGTTAGGTCATGAAATTCTCCAGTATGTGACTTCAATATGTTTAGTAGTGTCATGAATTTTTGTAGATTTTTCCTGGAGGTATTGGTGGGTAAATGAAGTGGTTACTTTCTGAGTGTTACAACAGACATGTTTTCTGAGTATTCCGAGTTGTGGTATTTTTCATGTGGGGTTAAACTAATTAATAAATTCTGGGAAAATTAGTGTGGGTTTTCAAGACATTAAGGTAGCTCTGGGAATTTTTGTGGATTTTATCTCTGAGTTCTAATATGGTTCATAAATTCGATCAAATGTGGCCTGTTTAGGGTGAAAAGCTGATAAGAAGTTAATTAGGGCTAAATAAGGATTAATTGTGTAACTTAAGGGTGGAACTTATCATTAGTCAAACTAAAAGGGTTTAACTTGTTAAAACATGTAACTTTATGATATTTATGTTTCATACCCTAATCTTACGATAGTTTCACTATAATCCCAAAACTATTTATAATTACTTAATAAACCCTAACTATAAGAATGTGATTAGTAACAAGTATTTAAAATCCGTTATGAAATTAAATGAGCTAATAAGCATATTATGAATCATCATCTATGTAGATTCGTTGAAGAGGTGTGACAGTGTGTCCTTGTGTCCATCCATTTGTTTGCTTCCATTCACTCACTAAGGTACATATATTCTACCCTTTTTCAGTAAGGGTGTCCTCTTGCTTATTTCATTCAGTATCTATGATTCATCTTAGTATTTCTCTGAGCCGTTGTTATACTCTGATTGGGTCTTCATTATGCATATCAGTTGGTTATGATCTGAGCCTTTTATATGGGGCTTTCCTATTTGAATCTATGTCTTTGTTATGTTTTCCCTAATTCATGAACCTTGCTTTATTTATTTTGATACATGATATGATCTGTCCATCACCCTGTAATGTGAATATTTATGACCCTGGAATACTTTGAAGGTTCATAGGATTTTATAACTAAATGTAAAAACTCTTCTTAATTACATGTGAAAATGTTTTGAAAACTTTCTTTAAAGGACCTACTTTATGAAGACTGTTTAAGGTTTACTTTCACGAAAGCTATTTTAAAAGATTACTTTTTGAACTATGATAGGAACTTTTATATAAATCTCTAAATTGAACCTTGTTATGAACCTTGAAACAAAATGATATGAACCTTCTGATTTTGGACTCCCTGATACTTGACCCTTCTGACATTGGACCTTTTGATATTGAACCTATTTTCTGATTCCTGATTTATTGCTATGCTTCCTTGTTCTGTGAACCTTGTTTGTTTCTTTCATGATATTATGAGCGTTTGATATGATCTTTCTGATATATGATCTTTCTGATTTATGATCCTTCTGATTGATGATCTTTCTGATATATGATCTTTCTGATATTAAAACTTTCTGATATTGAACCTTTATGATATTGACCTACTGTTATGACCTTCCTGATATGAGCCTCTGATATGAACTTCTGATATTCTGAAATGAGAATTGACTTATGCAACTAAACTAAATACTTAATGCCTTGCCATAAAACCTGAATACTTGAACCTGACACCTGAATACCTGACACCTGACACCTGATACATGATACTGATTTCTGATACATGATACTGATTTCTGATACATGATACGGATTTCTGATACATGATACTGATTCCTGATACATGATTCTCGATACATGATACTGATTTCTGAGACATGGCACCTGACACATGATACATGATACCTGACCCTAACCCACAGTTTGATACTACGAGCCATAACTAGTCATGAGGGTTTCATGACCATGTCATTGATGCACCGATGGCATGACTCTAGGGCAGGAGAGTGATGACCTGTTCCGTCCCTTTTCTGTATTTTATTTGGTGTGTTGGGAGGTTTATGGCCACCAGGGGCGTATGGATGCATCCTAGAACTGTTCTGATTACTGATTACTGATTTCTGTATTACTGGTGACTGATGGTGTGTGCGATACACGTCTTTCACACTCTGGGAGCTGATCACTCCATATTTTCTGATTTCTGGGATTAGTGAGAGGAACATCTCTCTGCATGGCGGTATGATTATGATTTCATGTTCATGTTTCTGGGCTCGTAGAGGATTTCTGTTACCCTACACCTTGTAACCTTATAACCTGATTACCTTGCTTTCCATTACTATTACTGTCACCCGGCAACCTGGTATGTAATTTAACACTTTACTTGATTTGATCTGACCTGGTATGTGGTAGAATCGTGGATTACGTGTTTATACTTATTTTTCTGTGACAAGTGTTAATCATGTTATATCTGTATAATTTTTATATACCTGTTCCTGACTCTTGTGGTATTCATTCTTCTACTTCGCTATTTTTACCGTTACTGCTTGTTACCGTTATATCTGTTCACTGGGCTTTTTAAGCTCAGCCGCACGTTTTCTTTTCGTGTGCGGCAGGTTTAGTTGGAAGCTGGGTTATTTATAGAGAGGACCTTGGACTTAGAAGAATTTTACTAGCAGTTTGGAATTAGCTATTGATGATGGTTAGAAGAACTCATGTTAGACTTAGAAATCGTTGTATTGAAATCCTGTAATTTCATATTTTCTTTGTAACCATTGAATTCTATTGTATTATTAATGTCATGTGCTTGTATTTGTTCTGATAAGGATCCGTATTTGTGACATCTCTACCCTTGCCGGGTCGGGGTGTTACACTTTTATATCGAAACTTATAATTATTTCGTGAAAACGTTAATTTATATAAAAACGTAACGATATATATAGTTATAACCTAATATATATGTTTTGGACTAGAATTGTAAATGTTGATAACTTAAGGGACTATTTGAGTATTTTGCAACACTTGGGAATAATGAAAAAGCTTATAATTACGGACGGGTCATGCCCGATTTTTCTAAAAACCCAACACTTAGAGATTTTTGGTGAAAACCGACTAAAGTATGAAACTTATTATTTTATTATCAAAATATTAATTTCTCCAAATTAATATTTTAGAATTCTTTAGACTTATAAATATATTTTATATACTTATATACTTACAAATTTATTTAAATTTATTTAATTTAAAGACTTACACAAATTAAAATTTTTATAAATATCATTATATTATAAATATTTATATTATTTATAATATAATACTACTCCACTATCATCATCTTTTATTTAAGGGATAATTACTAATATGCCCCAGTTGCCCAAGGGCGTTGCTTATCCGACCCGATCTCAAAAAATTCTTATACTAGACCAGGGCAACTGGTCCGACCAACCACTGGATGCCACGTGTCCGACCAAAGTACCTCTACAACTGTTAAGATGAAAATATAAAAACAAAATGGGGATGTACATGGGGCGTATTGTTTTTTGGGCAACTTTTGATTTTTGGGCAACAAATACATGAGTAAAAGGATATTTTGGTCATTTTACATGCATTAAAATTAGGAACTTTTTTATAGGTATTAGTACGATTACAATTCATTACAAAATACACATTAATACACACACATCTTCTTCTCCATAGGCAAAGCATCACACAACTAACAAATCATAATTCATTAACAACCTGTAATTCGATATGTCGAGTGAATTGTACAGTTGTAAAATCGCCGTTCGATCTACAGTGAAGTTGCTTAAAGAAATAAAAGACATTTTGTCGAAGAATGAAAAGCGGCAAAGGGTGTTTAGAAACACAGTCTTTGGTCCGTGGTTGGATATTCGGTCTTGCGATAATGACTGCCATTTGATGCATTTTGTTTTACAACATCAGGTAAAAGTTTCTAACATATCGTCCGATTCCCAACCATTGCAATTCAAAATTGGGGAAGATTTGTTAGAGTTCGGGCGTAAAGAATTTTGTTTAATAACAGGGTTTCGATTTGGGAAAGTCTGTAAAAGTAAAAATAAATCAAATGCATTTCGTGACCGTGTATTTCCAGAAAAAAAGACAAATGCTATAAAAACTGTATATGCCACTGATTGTTTGAAACTAGTTAAAGATGAAAATAGGTTCTTAGCTGTTTCGGATGATGATGCTATTAGGTTGTGTCTTTTGATAGTTGCTATGCTGGTGTTTATGGGTAATGAAGAAAGGAATTGTATCCCTAATCATATAATGTCTTTGGTCGAGGACTTTAATGATTGGAACGTCTTTCCTTAGGGTGAATACATGAGGCATAAATTTTATGAAAGGACTGTGAAGGTTGTTGACAGACACAGAAAAGATCATTTGGCCGAGTTGAAAAAAAACCCAAAGTTCAGTGCGACATACAATGTATACGGTTTTGCTTGGGCTTTCAAGGTATGCCATACTTACTACTCTGTACTAAAGTTCACCACTATATTCATTAGACTATTTAGTATTGTAGTATTGTTTGTATCTGTTTTGTATGCATTACTTTATTATACTAGTAATATATACCTTCGCCATATACCCATAGTTTTATTTTGTAAAAATATTAATTTAGGTTTTTTCTATTAGATATATATTTAATATATAGTTTTGAACACGGTTATAACCTACATTTTGAACAACATTTTTCCACATTTTATATATTTTAAACAACCACATATTACAGATATGGATTTTGGAGAGTTATCCTAAAAGCAGCAATTGGTGGGCGAAAGACACGAAGGTCATTCCACGAGGTCTTGCTTGGTCTAAATGTAAAAAGTTTCAAAAATCAGACCGTAAAACACTCTTTGGACCGGTAAGCACCACACTATCTTTGAAGGCAAATTTCTTGGACATTTATTTATATTTGTTCACATACAAAGTTATTTTGTATTTGGTTTTTTAGGAGTCAATTCCCATTACGGTACTTTATGCAACGAAACGCGAATTGAGACAACCGTGGTGTATTGCTAGCATCCCTTTTATAAAGGGTTTGTCTGATCCAGACCTGTCACGGGCAGAGGATGACCAACAACCTGATAACGCGGAGGATGACCAACAACCTGATAGCGCAGACGATCACCAACTACTCTATAGATCAGAGGATCACCAACAAGCTGCTAGCGCAGGCGATCAACATGAAGCACCAAGTTTAGAAATTTTAGATAAAAATGATGTTGAAAACACAAATGGTGTCCAATCAAGTGAAGCCCAAAATGAAATGAATTTTTCAACAACTCCTATTTTGGGCAAGATATTTGATTTGCAAACTGATCTTTCATTGATAGCGAAGCACATAGCGTCTGTCCTAAAACAAGACATTCGCGAGCTGTTTCGGAAGGTGAAAACAACATTTTCAGAGTTAGAGACAGTTTTTAACGAAAATTCTGATGGTTGTGTTGTTTCTGATCAAGAAAAAACTGATTACCCGGATATTCCAGTCGAGTCTGATGTCAACCCTGATATTTACATGGTTTGTTTTTACCTTTTATGTTTTAGTCTCCTAACTTTATACGAAGGTCAATTCCTCATTATGTATTACACTTATATCATTTTGTCAACTACAGACCCCGTCATCACCTTGTGAAGATGATGTTGATAATGATGTTACGGGCCGAGATGTTGATGATGATCATGCTGATCCTGATGTCGATGATGATCATATAATGGAATTTGACAATCCTGTATTTTTCAAGGTTTACTTTTACTTTTTGTTTTTTGGCATACGTTTATAAGTATCTCATTTCCCCGATAATGTTTACCCTTTAATCGTACATTTAATTCATTAAATGTTGTATTATTTTGTCAACTACAGGCCATGTCATTAGCTTGTGAAGCTTATACTGGTGTTACGACCAGTGTTGCAGCCCATCACATGGAAATTGACATGGATGTTGGGAACAAAGGCTACAACGAATCTCAAGTGGGTTCGTTGGATGTTCTTTTAGAAGCATGTGAAGTAGGGGTTACCCCTGACTTCCCTGCTCTTGATGAACATCAACCTGCGACTCAAGTTGGAGCATTTCATGAGAAGGACATTAATCAAACAACACCCCTCGTCCACGGTGATGTATGTTATCTTTAATAAATACTTTCGCAACATACAAGCTTCCTTATTTGCCTATTTATTTATACATCTTTATTGTACCAGGATCAGCCGGTGTGTGATGATTACATCAATTATATAAACGACGAAGGGGATGTGAATATGGTTTCGTTAGAAGAAATACCGTTTGATAATGAAAATGGTAAGGGTGTTGAGAAAGAAAATGTTAGTTGCGTGCATAAAGAACAAACAACACCATTCCAGACAGATGTTGAGGTACATGGTTTATTTTAATTTTAAAAAGGTTAATAAGTGTTTATTTCTATTTCTTGTGGTCGGTACTAATCACAACCTATGCTCTGCAGAAAGATGAAACAACATCATTGCAACAAACAGTCAGCAACCAAGGATATGCAAATGTGGTCGGTCCTAATGACAAACCTTTCTTGGACTCTATTTTTTCCGATCGCAAAATGAAGAAAATCCAAAAAAAAGGCGATGAAAATTAAAAACTTGGCTAAAACCTTTAAAGCAAAGCACGAGAAGTTATCTGGATCTCTGAATTCAGACAACGTCCAACGCGCACGTCTGACAACAACATCTAATCGCAGAAATGAGTCGATTGAGCATATTGTCATTTTAGAGGTAAATCACCGTATTACATTCATACTGAATTCAATATCTGGTTGGTCTCTGCTAATATATGTTTTGTATCTTTTCAAGACGTCTCTGGAAACCCATAAACTCGGTCAATTATTGAGTTCTATTCGGCCAACATAGATCCTTTTGTAGAGGTAGTCTGTTTTATATTAACAATATTATAATTCGTTTAATTTTAATCATTCATTTGTTTATTTTAGGATCTGTCTCGACATCCAAAATGCAAAAAGGACAAGGTGTCTTTGCCTGATTCGCTTCATATTTATTTAAAGCAAAAAAACCAACAGACTTTAAGTTTCCGTGGGGCGGTCGTACCATTGTTTCTGGTATGAATTTTTGGCTAGCGTTGGCATGTCTTGAAGATTGTAAAGGCGGTTGGTTGTATGACTATGTAAGGAACCATCATCACTATCTGGTCAAATACATTTGTATATAGTTTTGACTGAGTAACCACTATAAGTTTTATAATTTTTGTTTTTTGTACACAGCACTTGGATATATGGTTTGATCTAATGTGGTCTCTTAGAGGAAGCAATGCAGATTGGACCTTGGCAGGGTCTCTGTTCGTCCGACACATCTTGGCTGGTCAAATGTATAATCATTATTCAGATGGAACATACTACCCTATGGCTTGGTGAGATGTCGAAAAGGATAGTTTACCACAATCCTTTTTAATATACAATTGTAACTGTATTTATAGTAATCGGTACATTTGTTTGTCTATATTAGGTTTATTTTCCCGTGAATGAACCTGAGAAACACTGGTGTCTCGGTGAGCTTCAACTGCGGACTGGAGTTGTTTCATTTTATGACACTCTTGGGTGTGTCCATGGCAATGGCACACGGTGGTGGAGAATGATGAAGAGAATTTTCCCAAAACAGCTTACAATATTGGCGAGCAAGGGCTTATCAGCCAACGAATATAAAATAACATACCAGTGTCCAGCAGTCCCGAAACAAGCAGAAGTATATGGTGATTGCGGTGTATGGGTATGTATTATTTTATACAGATTATGCCGCAACCAACCACTGGAAGTAGACGACCCTCTTGAAACAGCGTTAGCATACCGTGAACGGATGCTTCAATACTTCTGGAAGCACAAGGAGTCAATAAACAATGTTTAACTGTATTTGAAGGTATGTCATCTATTTAGAGCTTATTGATTTTCTAAAAAGCCACAATACACAAGGACAAACAAGGGTGTATGGTTTGGTTTATTATATTCTCATAAAGTTGTTAGTTTTTCCATAAATCTGCATCTTTATTAAGTCTCATGAACCAACCAGATAAAATCACACTCAGCGTTGTGGTTTGACAAATTTTTTCCCATTTGTGAACAGGTGTTGGCGCACTTTTTTCCCATATGTGAACATCCTTTGAGAAGTAATGAAGTAATGGATCCAGCGTTGTGGTTTGACAAGTATTAAGTATGGGCAGGAAGTATCGTGTGATGAGCCTGCAGAACCTGGTTACTGTCATCAATGGAAGGCGTTCGATAACAACTAACCTTTAAATATTTGACTGTTATCTAGTAATCGTTGTTGTTTGTAACCGTTCAATAACATGTAACCCAAAAATAATTGACTATTATCTAGTAATTGTTGTTGTTTGTAAACGTTCAATAACATGTAACCCAACAATTTGAATAAGGTTTCTTTTAAGCCTTAAACCATCAGTAGTTGTCTTTTAATCTTTCTTAGTAGATCAACAACCATTTGAGTCCAAAAATCAATGACATGTTTAATATCTCAAATAACCAACATATCAATATTAGAACTCTCTTTCTCTTCCTCCTTCACCTTTTCTTTTACCTCTTCAACAAACAAGCCTTTACCCTTTCCTGAGTATTGATGTGTAGGAGCAGCAGCAGCTTCATTTTCACCAGCAGTAGAATCAACCTTTGTTTTTTTTATCACCAGCAGCAGATTTAACTTGAACGTTAACACTTTCATCCAGACATCCTGCTGCTAGGCTAAACTTTCTACTGCTGAGGGTTCTGCTGCTCGCTTTGTAATTTCTGCGATTCTAATGCTTGGTTACAAAAGAACAAGGACTGTTGTGTACTTTCTTATCCGAAAGGTTTACAAACCCCCAATTCGTTCGATTTTGGGTTTTAAAATCTAATTGGATATCATAATCAGTTTGACGCGCTCACTAATAAAACGAATTGAAACCCTAACACCATTTATCACCTATAAACTTAAAATCCCCAAATCAAACCCTAATCCACAATGACGAAACGATCTTTATCAGCAAACCACAATCAAGTTGCCTTTCTTCAAAAGCCCCAAGAAGCTGAATCTTTTGTTGAGGTAATAGACTTTCTTAATGCTACTCATATTAGGTACGCATTAACAGCAAACCCTGATATAGTTAATTCCCACATGAAACAGTTCTGGTATAGTGTCCAGCTCAAAACTAGAAATGGGGAAGAACAATTAAAGGCTAAGGTAGATGGCCAAAGGATTGTTATCTCCGAATCATCTGTAAGAAAAGCTCTTCACTTTTTAGATGATGAGGGAATAATTTGCCTTGAAAATTCGGTCATTTTTCAAGAACTTGAAAATATGGGTTATGAGAAGAAAAAGAATGGTTTAAAATTTTATAAAGGTCTTCTCTGTCCACAATGGAAATTTCTTCTTCACACCATTCTCCATTATCTAAGTCCTAAAACTACAGGGTGGAATGAGTTCAGCACAACTCAAGCATCTGCTATGATTTGTCTGGCCACAGGAAAACCCTTTAATTTTTCAGTTATGGTAATGGATGGCTTAAAAAAGAATGTTTCAGGTAAACATTACACTTACCCAAGGTTTTTGCAGTTGATTTTGAATAAGCAACTTAAAAAGCCTAAGGTACATAAAAATGTAAAGGAATGTCCTAAGCTTAAAAGGAAATTATTTTCTTATTTGAAAAAGAATGGAACTGGCTTCTCTGGGACTATTACTCAATTGTTCCCACATATGTTGCAATTGGCAGCCACTCAGGGTGAAAGTGCTGAAAACACAACAGCTACCCACCACACAGCCACTTTGGATACCTCGTCATCTCACCCCTCAAAATACCCAAACACCTAGGATTTCACCAAATAAGAACACTGATTTTCCTCAGAGCAGTGTTAGGATGGATGCAGATGAGGCTGCCACAGGTGTGGGAGGTGGAATGATGGAAGGGGCTAACACTACTGCTCCTGGCTTAGTAGCTGGGCAGGAAAGTGTTAGCATAAGTAAGACCCCAACCAAGGCAACATCTAATGTGGAAGGTTCAGTAGAACCTGAAAGTGATGAGGCTAGGCATGAAACTGATGAATTGAGGGACACCCACAATGTACAAGATGACAACTCCAGCGATCCACCTCTCGGGACATATAACACAGGCCGAAGTGGTGAGGATAGCATTAAACTTATTCAAGAATTCATAACAAAATGTACCACACTTGAGTCCCAACTTCTTGATCTCTCACAAACATGCAAAGAATTAAAGAATATAATTAGGCATTTGGAGGGAAGGAAGAGGTCAAGAACAAGGGTATTCAAAGGGCTAAATAAGGCTGGAACAGCACAAAGGGTGAGCTCTCCTGAAGACACAAGATTGGTGGAGGATGCTCCCAAACAGGGGAAGAATGTGGACAAGGATTCAGGGGAGGCAACCAAGGAAACAGGGCAGGTTAATGAGCTGAATGTTGAAGGTGCTGTTAGGAATGAGAATGTGGAGATGGAAGTTGATAGTGTTGTCAAGGAAGGTAATGAGGGTGTATGTGATAATCTAAAAACTTTTGATCCTGAACAGATGATCAAACATGTGGACAAAGATTCAGGGGAGGCAACCAAGGAAACAGGGGAGGTTAATGAGCTGAATGTTGAAGGTTCTGTTAGGAATGAGAATGTGGAGATGGAAGTTGATAGTGTTGTCAAGGAAGGTAATAAGGGTGTATGTGATAATCTAAAAACTTTTGAGCCTGAACAGATGATCAAACATGTGGACAAGGATTCAGGGGAGGCAACCAAGGAAACAGGGAAGGTTAATGAGCTGAATGTTGAAGGTGCTGTTAGGAATGAGAATGTGGAGATGGAAGTTGATAGTGTTGTCAAGGAAAGTAATAAGGGTGTATGTGATAATCTAAAAACTTTTGAGCCTGAACAGATGATCAAACATGTGGACAAGGATTCAGGGGAGGCAACCAAGGAAATAGGGGAGGTTAATGAGCTGAATGTTGAAGGTTCTGTTAGGAATGAGAATGTGGAAATGGAATTTGATAGTGTTGTCAAGGAAGGTAATGAGGGTGTATGTGATAATCTAAAAAATTTTGAGCCTGAACAGAAGATCAAACATGGTGAGGTTATGGTGAAAGCTGTTAAGAGTTTAGCGGAAATGGCAAAGGTTGATTCTGCTGCTGGTTCAAGTCATCCTACTGCTGGTTTAAAACAATCTGCTGCTGGAGTTGCAGAAGCAGTACAAGAATCACTTGATGAAGATGAGCCAATTCAGTTGAACAAGAAAGAAGCTGAAGTAGCAGACTGGATGGAAACTCGAAGGAAGGAAAAACAAATAATGGCTTCTGATGCTATTATTGCAAAAGAATCATTTAACGAGCAGATAGAACATGTGATTAAAACTGATACAGCTGTGAGAAAAAAAGCCAAAGAGCTGATTGCAGACGTGAGTCTAAGTAAGGAAGCATGTACATGTATGCTTATAGATTTCATCCAATCAAGGTATGAAGGAATGGCTTTGGATGATATCATGAATGGTATTAGATCAAGTCAGAAGAGAAAGAGACAACCAACTAAGGCACAGATCATAGCTGGAATGAAGATGTATTTATGGAATCAAGGTGGTTGGAAGGCATGTCAACTTAAGGGAAAACCAAATGAAGAGATTGAGTACTTGTACTACAAGTACTATAGGAGAGCTCACATGAAAGAATCTCCTGAAGACTTAAAGGATAGAACTTCAAAGAAACTCAAGACCACTCAGAAGAAATCAACTGAGAAAGTGGAAGTTCATATAGAAATAGTGGAATTATCACAAGAGCGGATAAGTAAGATGTTACTCACAGTTCCAGAAATTCTTCATGTTGACCCACTTAAACCAAGACATCCAATAATTGATTGGGAGATCTACAGGGACAAATTTGGAAAGGCTTGGAAGATTACAAGAGTTGGTGGAGAGACAACAGTGTTCAAGAGTTTTGGAAATTTGATAAGACTCTGTGATAGACAAGATTTGGATACTCTGTGGAGGTTAGTACAAGAAAAGGTCAATACAAAGAAGAAGACAGATGTAAAGGAGCTAGAGCTATGGGTGGAATTCAAGAGATTGTATGAGCCACATCCTTCAGATGTTTATTGGAAATTTCCTTATTATGATCTGACTACATCATGGGAGTTTTATAGTTCCTGCAATGTGCATTATTTGTCAACACAGAGTGGAGTAGATATCTTTATGTTAGTTGAATTGGAATATCCACTGAGTTATGAAGTGTTAGATGTGATGATTACCACAAAACTCAGGTGTGAACGACATTCAGATGTGGTAAAGGATTTACTACAAAGAATCTATGATCAGTGTGAAGCTCTGAGGAAGAACAGAGTTTAATTCAAGAAAAAACTTTATGATTTGGTGTTGACCCCAGATGAGCAGTGATCTTGTTAACTATCTTAGATATGAATCTAAAACAATATGTATAGAAACTGTTATCGAATTGAAACAATATTAAACACTATGCGGAATCTAACGTTCAATCTTAAGAAGAACAGTTGGTAAGCAAACAAATTATGTCAACAAACACTTCAATATACTAATACGGTTACTCAAAAGTAACAGGGTTACAAAAACCTTGTAGTTAATCGACTAAACAAACAATACGTACTTAACCTGTAAAACCCCGAAATTTATATAATCCGAAAAGACTAAAATACCCTCTAATTTTGAAATTTTAAGAACTTATAAAATACGCTGTAAATTAAAACTTGAGTTATATAAAATGTTATGACTCCAAATTATACGATATGAACACATAACCTAAAGTATTATATGAAATTATACAAGAACCTTATGAATAAAAGTATGGCACGTTAATATGTCTCAAGTAGGCCAAATGATTTAAAAACTTGTACACAACATATTATGAAGATAAGTATGAAATTTTGTTTACTTGGAAAGTGATAATCATCCCATTATATCCTCACTAAATTTCGGTATTCCCTTCCCATAAAAAAAAAATTGATAAAACCATGTATATGATTTGTACTCCAAGATATGATATTGGTAAACCCCTTTTCTCCTTCTCGTTAAAAATATGATATTTGTCCTCTCGTTAAACCCCTTTTCTCCTTCTCCATTTTGACGGCAAAAAAAAAAAAAAAAAAAAAAAAAAACATTAAAAACCCTAAAACACAAAACTCTCCTATCAAAAATCTCGGCTGCCAAAATTGCTCCTCATTCAAACGCCATAGAGAGCAAACAAACAAAACATAAACGACCACCGACCCACTGTTCTTGTTGAATCTAAAGAATCGACTAGGCTTGGAGGGTTTGATCGCGAGACGTTTAATTCAAAGAGTATTCATGTGCTTAGTTCATTCGCGATGAGTCTTTGATTCTTGTTCCTTCGTACATCCGATCTGTTGTCTTTGGACGCGACCAAATAATGGTCGTTTCGATCGCGATATATACTTGTTCGAAGGGATGGTACGATTGTCATGCGTTTCTTGTTCATGTGTTCCTCTCGTTAAACCGACATAAGGTATTCCGATATCTTTTTGATGTTCTCCTTGTTCGTATATTGATTCCTTCGTGTATAAATATTGACCCTAGACAATCTTTGAAGTGCACCCTTAATAATATATTTGAACGATCAGAAGATAAACCTAAAACTTGTGTCGATTCATGTTTAGAGCTTTCGATTACGCCGAAAATTATATCTTTTATTTGGTCGGTAAAGCATTCATATGATTATAAGTTTTAAAGTATGGTATTGAAAAGAAATAAACATGGAGAGTTTCTGTGGTATTATGGCTCGGATTCGGACCTGTTTTGGAGTCGGTTTAGCAGCCCATGTGTCGACCTTAAGTAGTAACATAAGACACACCTGTGACCGTTATTAAACAATGGGTAAAGAAATTTGGAAACAAGAAACTGAGAAGTAGTTATATAGAATGCGAATCGATTTCGGTAATATCCCATACGTAAAAGATGAAGATCATGCATGATACTTAGAAAGATATGACCTATACACGTTCGAAATAGAAAAATGTGAATAAGTGAATTAGCTCCTTTAAATCCTTAACTTTAATTAATATCACAATAAACCTTAGACTTTGTTAGAATAAACATATTAAGACCCTAATCTTTGGAAAGTGGCCACAATCAACTCGAAAATATGATATTGGTAATATGAATAAGTGTAATAAAAATTGTCCTTGTAAGTTGGAAAGTTGCTAATTTGGAAAACTCAATTAATTCGTAAAGTTGCTATTTTTGGAAACCCGCTATAAATGAAAAGTTACTAAAAATAGAAAGCCGACTAAGATGAGAAATCTGATTTAAATAAGATATTAATAATAAGGCGACCATGTATTCGTGTAGATTCGCTGAAGATGGAGTTGTTTCCGATCTCCACATTTTTTTAGATGTGTTTTCACTTGCGGTATAAGGTACGGATATTCTGACCTTCTCTGTAAGGTTTCCTATGATCTCTTCATGTTCTGATCTGTTTAGCCTCTGATTTGATACCTTGCTATGATTCCGTTGCTTTGAACCTTTGATCTCTGATATGAACCTAAACTGTGAGACCTTTTTAATTCTGACCTGAAAATGATTTGAGAAAAAGCTATTTTAAAATGATGTTTACAAATATGATACAATACTCTCTAATTGGGATCTTACTGACTTTGATGAAAACTGTTTTAAAAGACTATATTTATGAAAAACCGTTTGAAAGATCATTTTATGAAAACTACTCTGAAGGATTATTTTTATGAAAACCGTTTTTAAAAGATTGTTTTTAAATGAACTCTTAATTAGAAACCCTTTTAAATGAACTGTTGCTATGGAACTTGGATTATTGACCTTCTGATATTGACCTTCTGATATTGGCCTTCTGATATTGACCTTCTGATATTGGCCTCCTGATATTGACCTTCTGATATTGAACCTTCTGAGATGACACCCTGATTATGATATGAACCTTTGACCTTTGACCTTTGACTCTCAGTTTGATACCCGAGCCAAAATATGCTCCCTAGCCATGAAGGTAACATGGCCATGTCTGTGATGCACCACTGGCATGACTAGTGTGTGGCCCTAGTGATTTGGTCACACCGTCCCCATTCTGATTCTGTTATGCGTGCTTTATATTATATCTGTTATGGCCAATATGATTTGTTCTGGGGGGGCGTATGGATGCATCCTAGATTTGTTCTGTTTAGTGGATTTAACATGATTTGATATATCTGATTTCTGGTGACTGATGATGGGTGCAATCCACGTCTTTCACATTTCTGGGAGCTGATCACTCCATATATATCTGTTTGATACATGAGGTCACCCCTCATATTGTCTGGTTACTTGAGAGGCATCCCCTCTGGATTTCTGATATGGTTACATGGTATGATATTTCTGTTTCTGGGCACGTGGTGGATTACTGTCCTAAACCTTACCCTCTATACCTTTTCATATATCTCTTTCATTATGATATGCCTGTTTATTTCCGTTTGCTTTCGTTTCCGTTTATTATATATCTGTTCACTGGGCTTTTTAAGCTCAGCCGCACGTTTTCTTTTCGTGTGCGGCAGGTTTTAGTTGGAAGCTGGGTTATTAATAGAGAGGATCTTGGACTTAGAAGATTTTATTAGCTAAATTGGATTAGAGATGATTAGAAGAGTTATTTTCTGACTTAGTGATTATTGTATATCTCATGTGTAGCCTTGTAATATTAGATTTTCAGTTGTAACCCTTGGAATCCTATTGTATTATGTATGTCATATGCTTGTGTTTGTTCTGATAAGAATCCGTATTTGTGACACCTTTGCCCTTGTCGGGTTGGGGTGTTACAATTATGGTATCAGAGACCAGGCTGCGACTTGTAATACATTTACCCTTGACCTGTGAAGTTTGGACCACTAAGTTTCCACTGTAGGCGCTCATAAGATGACCTGTAAGAATTGCTCTAGGATTTCCCATAGGAACTTAAGTTCTGACCGGTGAGGAATGGGTAGACTATAAGGCATTTGTTTAGGTATCATTGCTTCCGCATCACTCTGATTCGTACCTTGCTCTTGGTTAAAGCTTGTTGAGATCACTTTTGTAAATTGAAAGCTTATGCCTTACACCAAGATTTGAAACCTAATTAAGCTTTGAAACATTGAAATTTGCATAGAAAGTACCTGACACTATTGAACCTTATCTTTGAATTCCAACTCTGATATCTGATCCTTTTGTTAATCATTTTGATGCCTCTTCGGACAATTCTAAGAATCTCCATGGCGATGACGTACTCGATATACTCTGTTGTTTGTCTCTTGTTTTGATAAGCACCTATGAATCTTCTGACACTATTTGATTCCGTCTTACCCCTCTCTATCCCTATGAAAAGTCTTGTGATGTTTAACCATGCATATAAGAATGTTTCCCTCTCACTTTTGAATGATAAGATTTGCCTGGTCGATCCGTCTTTCTTGGATAGTCAACTTCGATTCCATTCTGATAAGGGATTTGTTGATTGAGCACTCGAAATGTTAACAACAACGGCGGCTACCCTGAAGAGTGAAGGCATCCCTTACAAGGCAGAAGTGTTGGCGATGCAGAAGAAGAAATCTACTCAAGACGGCGAACCTGGAGCTGATGAAGACATGCAGTCTAACTTCCCTATTCACCTTGGTTGTACTAAGATGAATTGAGAGCGGAGGCAGACTGGAGGATGAAGGATTTGAAGATCGTGCCAGAAATTCACGTTACTCCAAGAAGAACAGCAGGAGGCTTGACGAACCAGACATAAGTTCACGATTTTGTTTCACCTCCGAGTATTCTCAAATTTAAGATCCTCTGATGATTTAAGTTCCTTAGAAGCATTTCAGTTCCGTGTCTATTCGTACGTCCAATGATGGCTTTGATGAATTGGAGAAGATCTGACGCTTGTGGACGGCATACCTTAATCTGATAGGCAATCTGGGATTCCGATACTCTTGCAAGTAGTTTGTTTTCCCTCTTGACTATGACATCGATTTTGTTGACCTCTGAGACTATAGAAGTACTAGGTGGATTAAGATAGGTGGTTTTGATTACGACTTGAGGTAAAGTATGACCATCATGAGGGCATATTTATATGATGCCAGTATTATGACGTCTGGCCAACGTGATAATACTTACATCATATAACGTGCACTTGTTGTGGGCATAGGATATCTTGGGGAGTACCTAAGAAGTTTAGAATTTGAATCTCCGTTGGATTATCCGCGATTAGTGAGACTTTAGGATCATTCTACCTATGCGTATACTCTGTTTTCGTTCGTTAGGTATCAGGATGACTTTGGACTCTCATTTTTCATTCTGTTGACCTCAGTTATAAATCTTGAACTCTCTGTAGAGCTATCTACTATTGATACAGTTAATTTGATCTGAAATCTTGTTCGTATTCCATATGAGCTTTCCGGGAGATTCACCTATCCTCCGTTTTGTTGCATGGTCTTTTGATCGGAAACAACCAAATTTGTCTCATTCTGAGAAATTTGAACCCATCTTGTTTTGATTGAGTCTTGAGAAACTTTTGGTATGAAATTTTTTTTTTTTGGAAGAACCTTCCCTGACGTGAGAATTTTTGTAACGATCTTTTGCGATTTGCTACGACTCCGACTAACCTTGTGACTTCAATTTTCGAGGACGAAAATTCCTTTTTAAGAGGGGAAGAGTTGTAAAACCCCGAAATTTATATAATCCGAAAAGACTAAAATACCCTCTAATTTTGAAATTTTAAGAACTTATAAAATACGCTGTAAATTAAAACTTGAGTTATATAAAATGTTATGACTCCAAATTATACGATATGAACACATAACCTAAAGTATTATATGAAATTATACAAGAACCTTATGAATAAAAGTATGGCACGTTAATATGTCTCAAGTAGGCCAAATGATTTAAAAACTTGTACACAACATATTATGAAGATAAGTATGAAATTTTGTTTACTTGGAAAGTGATAATCATCCCATTATATCCTCACTAAATTTCGGTATTCCCTTCCCATAAAAAAAAAATTGATAAAACCATGTATATGATTTGTACTCCAAGATATGATATTGGTAAACCCCTTTTCTCCTTCTCGTTAAAAATATGATATTTGTCCTCTCGTTAAACCCCTTTTCTCCTTCTCCATTTTGACGGCAAAAAAAAAAAAAAAAAAAAAAAAAAAACATTAAAAACCCTAAAACACAAAACTCTCCTATCAAAAATCTCGGCTGCCAAAATTGCTCCTCATTCAAACGCCATAGAGAGCAAACAAACAAAACATAAACGACCACCGACCCACTGTTCTTGTTGAATCTAAAGAATCGACTAGGCTTGGAGGGTTTGATCGCGAGACGTTTAATTCAAAGAGTATTCATGTGCTTAGTTCATTCGCGATGAGTCTTTGATTCTTGTTCCTTCGTACATCCGATCTGTTGTCTTTGGACGCGACCAAATAATGGTCGTTTCGATCGCGATATATACTTGTTCGAAGGGATGGTACGATTGTCATGCGTTTCTTGTTCATGTGTTCCTCTCGTTAAACCGACATAAGGTATTCCGATATCTTTTTGATGTTCTCCTTGTTCGTATATTGATTCCTTCGTGTATAAATATTGACCCTAGACAATCTTTGAAGTGCACCCTTAATAATATATTTGAACGATCAGAAGATAAACCTAAAACTTGTGTCGATTCATGTTTAGAGCTTTCGATTACGCCGAAAATTATATCTTTTATTTGGTCGGTAAAGCATTCATATGATTATAAGTTTTAAAGTATGGTATTGAAAAGAAATAAACATGGAGAGTTTCTGTGGTATTATGGCTCGGATTCGGACCTGTTTTGGAGTCGGTTT